>OX371224.1:302039337-302274389 GCA_947310385.1 Nephrotoma appendiculata | reverse complement strand
CCGTGGAATTAGAACTATTAAATTCCAATCTTAGAGCTGATAATATCGATATAGAAGAAAATTTTTCCCACATCTAACGTTTCATCATAAATGGAAATCCTGTTATTAAGAAAATGGTCCACTCTCTGCTAAAATATCAATTTAAAAATATTGAATAAAAATAAAATTTAAGTTTATATGAAAAGTCGAGAAAATTAGATTTTGAAAGCGGAACGCGAAATTATCCTTGATTGTAGCGGGGTATAGCGTCTTACCTCGACGACTATTATAAATTGGACATTGAATGAAGATGTTGGTAATGAACTTATTTCACTGTGGATTCCACGGAAACCTTGGATGATATTTTTATAAATATTCCTTTATGCAATCTGTAAACAATTAACAACAAAAAAGCCAGAGCATTTTGTTATAAAGCGAGGGTAGCCACCAGCCGTTCGAGCTAAATAATGCATACAATTTTCCAGCAAATCAATTTCCAATTAATTCGAGAGTTTGACGAGATGGAATTATAACTAAACATAGTTTCACGTTTATCGAGTATATTTGGTGAATATACAATGGGGTCAATTAATCTATTCACACACTCTTATCGATGTTAAGTTGATATACCACAAACTACGAGAAATGTGCAACGGAAATATGGGGAAGGCAGATTTATTGAACCGCTATAACTCCAATTATAGAACTGTTAGTATACGTGTAAAATAAATGTTTATGCCCGTGTTACTCTTAAAATCGAGATTTTAGACTAGAGCTAAAGTTCTTGGAATTTCTTTCAATAATTTATCATGAAATTGCTAGGTAGCCATCATTCACCAAAAACATAGCAATACAACAAGTTTCGACAAATTATTTTATTCGAAAACTTGAAGGCAATAAATTAATTAGAAGTAAGACGGATATTTGAAAATATTTAAATTACGCCTGAAAAAAATTTGGCGCAATCTCCTAGTAACAATAAGTGTGCCACCAATAAAGAACCTTGGTGCCAAGATATTTTCACAAATATATCAAGCCAATTCCTATATTCGGATGTCAAATTTATTAGCAATTTCAATACGTTCCTGTCGCTTTGTTGTCATAACTCAAATTTAAGCATAAAATCACTTGGGAAATTATATAATTAGGAGATTGCAACTCACACCTCTCACTTAGTATCGCAAATGTAAATAAATTCAGAAATAAATTTAATAATCACTTTTTCACGTCTTCCATCTAATACTTGTTCCGAAGGCACTTCGGTACAGAATTAGAGTACGCTCACCACCATTTTACCGTTTTCCAGATTCTGGCAGTTTCTTTGGTTTGAAATTATTCTCTTTTATTTGCAACTATGTGCATTGTAATCAAATAACCCATTCCCGGGAAAATAAGTTTATGTTTCCCGCTATCTACCGTTTTCAACATTTTTTGACGATTAAATTATTCTAAATCGCTGTATCAACGATTTTAACGCTAAATCCACAAAACTATTTTCCCGAATATTTACCACCTGTGCCAGCTGAAACAATGATATACCTGTTGCGTGAAGGTTAACGTTTGTACATATTTCTTATAGATGGTTAAGGTACTAATTGACTGTTAATTGCATTTGTAGATACTATCTATATATAACAATGAATGTACGGAAATTTAAATGTCAAGAGGGTACAGAGTTTGTCGATCACTTGGGGACAACTCATAAAAATCTTGAAATAAGAGTTGGCTGTGCAGATAGTTGTCCATACGGTTGCAACGAATTGATAAGTTTAGCAGAAAGGTAAGAAATATTTGGCCAGTTTTGGAAATTGAACCCCAAAATCAAAAGACTAGTTTTTGGCAAAATGGTATTTAGGTTGTCAGTAGAGAGACAACGTATTGAGAATATCAATTCTCAAAGAAAATATACCTACAACTACCATTTTCTAAAATTGGGAAAATTAACCAGAGTTTGCCAATTGTTTTTCGTAGAAACTTTGGAAATAAATAAAACTAGAATACTCTACTATTTTCACAACCTCATCAATGAACAGACCAACACAACGAAATTGCCAGCAAAGGGAAAAACATGCGAAAAACAAACTCCCAGAAAATAAATTAGACAAAGTTACAACTGATATCAATGAATTTACCACAGTCGATTCCCATTACTGCCGAGCTTCGTTCAATAAAAAATATTTGAAGCCGCATTTAAATTTAAAAAAGATGTATGAGTTAACTGTAAGGAGTTTGATGATCCAGTTAAGTTTTGGGTATACAAAGATATTTTTCAAACTAGATTTAATTTATCTTTTTTTGAAACAAAAAAAGATTTATTCGAGGAACACAACACAAGACAAAAAAACGGAATAGTATCTACACCAGATGAACATAAACACTTTGCGGATCACTTACAAAATAAGTCAAAAGCAAAAAACCGAGAAAGATTTGGATAAAGCCAATTCTGAGACGAATACACGTGTAATCGATTTACAAAACGTTTTTGCAATGATCAAAAGCAAACGTTAATTGTTTTTGCTTGAAGATAAAACTATTGTGCTTCAGTTTGACTGGCTTCTGTAAAGATAACAGGACTACCTATTGTAGCATTTGGAGTGAGACCACTCAAGGAAAAGGTGCAAACGAATTGGCGAGTGCGTTTAATCGAATTTTAGATGCGATCTAATTGGACTTTTCAGCAACTGAAGAAATTATCATTTGGACAGATTCTTGCCTCAGAATCGTAATTCTATATTATCATTGTATCTTATTAAATTTCTGAAGGACAACCCTACGGTAAAGATTATAGTGTACAAATACTCCAAGCCAGGTCACTCTCTTTTGCAAGAAGTCGATGCCGTTCATAGCAATTTGGAACGATACTTAAAAAATATGGAAATTATAGTTCTATTGGATTGACTCGTCTTCTTTCGTATGTAAAATTTCCATGAGTAACTTTGAAAGTTTTGCAAATGAAAAACAACGATTTCTGGAATTACAGTCAAGAGCCCCAGAAATCTAATTTTACCAACATACCGTACACCAAAATTCGACATCTAAAATACGAAGTACGAAGTACATTTGAAGATTCGTACTAACCTGCATTTAATGACCAATTTGAAACAGAATATATTAAAAAACCTATCAGCTCCAGGAAAACAAGAAAACTAAATGTGAAGGACGCTTCGCTCAAAAATATTGAAATTGAACTTTACCAAATAGAGAGTTTTAGAATATTTGATGGAAAAGAAAGGATTTGATTAGTCTCCTAAAATTTATGCCGCAACAAGATCAACTTTTCTATAATGCCGCTCTTTCAAATAGAGTAACACAATTAAAGATGAATGGCTGACAACAGTAGATTTTAAGACCAAATCAATTATCGTAGAGTGAATTAAATTTTCTTTTATTTTGTAATTAGCATAATTAGGCCAAACATAGAGTTTATAGTTTTACTTCCAAGTTTTAAGAATAAATCTGTATGCTATAAGAATAAATCTGTTCCTAACAATAATATTGTTTTAATTAAAATCAACAATCTATAATAAAATTATATAGAAAATTCCGTGTAAAACTAATTTTCAGTTTCATTTGTAGTTATATTTTACAAAAATAATATTTACGCTATATCCATTTTCCACTATTCATATTAATTAAAACAGAAATAGCTTAAACCAAATATACCCTTTTTGGAAAATTTTATTTTCTTTTAATTTTATTATAGCTATGATAAAAAGTAATGCCAACGATTTTTGTAATTGAAAAGCGAGTAACTTTTAAGTTACATTAGCCGTGTTTTGTTATTCGATCACTATCCGGCGCCAAATGGCAATTTTCTACTTAAAATGCAGCTATTATTCACTGGTGTCGCTGTACTATAAAAATTAAAACTACATTCATCAATAAAACAAACATTTATCACCTGAAATATATTAATTAACATTTATTTTACATGACGTTATAAACAAGAATTCACCTTGCTGCGTTTTAAATTTGTATTGTAAGATTAAGTTTCTAATGGTTTCAGGGGTTTACAAAATAAAGGCATTTTCAAATTTTTCATTGAAACGGATAGCGCTTTCGATAGCGGCTCCCGATACATAGGTAGAGCAAAATATTTTTTTATCGATTTTTAACTAAAATGTTGAATGAAAAATCTTAGTTTAGAGTTAAATAAATCAATTATATGCAAAAATAGCACGCTAAATATAAGTTTTGACACAGAAAATTGGCTGCTCCGGATAAATCTATCGGGCGCTAATAAAAAACACGCTAATTGTCAACTAAGGGAACTATTTAAACTTAAAGTTTAATTTTTGTTATTTCTCAAAACTGTGATGTTGTTGCTTAGCGTACTCTGTTGCTGATACGACGTATGTTTACAGGAGTTTACTTAAAGCTCGCGAAGACGGTGAATTTGAGAATTTAAAAAATAGAATGGAAATATCTTTCTGCCTCTTACACCAGAGCGCTATTCTTGGGTACTAAGGTGGTTTGCAATATGTAAATATTTTTTTAAAAAATGAATGATTTTGCAACAAAGAGAAAATGAAAGATTTGTGAACTACGGTGGCATCGTACACCTCGAAAGAGGAGTGGACTGTTGAGCCCTATCGTTTTGTTGAATAATTTGCTATAGTAGGTAACTGTCTATTTTGTCAGACAGGAGTTTTTACTTCTCTGAATTAAAAATAGTATAAAGTAGGTCATGGTATAAAAAATACAAAACAAGAAAACCATTCTCCAGATATCATCTCATATTAGTGATATCACCAGTACCGACTGGAATCTAATAATTTTTAATACCAAATTAGCAAATTTTTTGTAATGATTATAAAAACTTTGTAGGACGAATCAAAGTAAAATGTTTAAAAAGAACTTAACTATCGTGGTTAGAAAATCCTGGATTCTTTATTTATAAACTTTAAAATGTTTGCAGAGTCTGACTTTTATATTCACTCGATATTGTGCTAAATAAAAAATAGTAGTTGTTGGTTTCAATAAATAGTTTTCAATACGAAGTTTAAAATATGATAAGCCGTTTCAGATACATTTAATCAATAGATGAAGGTTGTTCTTTATGATGTTTTCTATCTGTTAATTTTAAATGTATAAGTGTGAATAAGAATTTGTCAGTCTTGTGCCAACACTTCACGAATATCTTTTCTTTAACTACCCGAGATGTTCAAAATTCCCTAGAATTCGTACTTTAACGTATCCAAATATTTTAAATTTTTTTTAAGATTATACGTTCCGCTTTAATTATCCCGAAGAAGTAATATCTTTTGTGGGCTAGCAGGTCTTCTCGTTTTGTCGTTGCATAAGGGCATTATTCGAAATCAACTTTTAACAAATTTATTGATATCACTGCGCCAATAATGTCTCGTATGTTTGGTTTGCTCACATATTATTGCCTTGCGCCTAAAGCACTTGTTATTCTTTATTTCAGCAATAACAATGCAAAGTTCTTGCTCCGTTGGTGGATGGGTCTTGATAGTTTCGTTATTAGTGCCAGTTGTTAATACAAAGAGTTTTGTATTGTTGGTGAGATGTTTTCTCCGAAATATTCCGTTCATCTTTTTAACTGTGTTTTAACTGTTGTATGTAAAGATTTGATCTGATGCATCCCTTGTTGGTGGTATATTGATTAATTTTCCAGCTGCTTAGTGGACGAATTAATGCAATGCACGCTTGTTCCGGGTTTCCTTTTCTGCTCCCTGTCGTTTTCTTAATTTTCCGTTGTTACTAATTAAATAGGCACATTAGCAAACTTGAGCGATCTTCAATTTTCTTTAAAGTATTCTTCACTGATGCATCATATAACTTAACAAAAGTATTTGAATTCAGGGTTCCTATTTTTTGTACAGGCAGGAAATTTGATACATTATGATCGAGTTTTGTGTATGTGGGCTGTTGTAATAAATTCTTGGATACCAATTCATTGAACTGGAAGGTATTTCGATGAAGTTCGGTCGATTTGTAAGCGTGTGGGGTTGCATATTTCAGTATCCATCTGAATAATCTGGTAGTTGTATTAATACTGAGAATATAAAACAAATTAATAAATAAATTGTTCAGAGGTATCAATTTCTTGTACACGAAGGCAATTCGATAGTTTCCGAATGATATTTCTGGAAATGGGCTATTGTTATAAATTCAAGAGTACCAATTTATTGTACTGGAAAGTAATTTTATGCTTATGGTCGATGGCCACATGCATTTAAGTGTGGACTGTTGAAATAAATTCAAGGGTACCGAATATTTACAGGTAATTCAAAGCATTGTGGTCGATTTGTGTGATTGTGGCTTTTGTAATAAATTGAAAGGTACCTATTTTTTGTACAGGTAGAAAATTTAAAACTTCATCATCGATTTACGTGCGTGTTAGCTGTTGGAAAAAATTCGGGAGTACTTATTTCGTGTACAAGAAAGTATTTCGATGCTGTGTGATGGATTTTTGTGTGTAGGCTGTTGTAATTATTTCGAGGGTACCTGGCTCTTGTACTGATCGATTGTTGTGTGTGGGCTGTTAAATATGATTTTAGAGAGCCTATTTCTTGTACAGGTAGACAATTTGATGCATATTATTGGCTATTGCTATAAATTAAAGGGTAACCATTCCTAAAAAGGATAGTAATTCGAATAATTATGATCGGTTATTGTACTAAATTAGAGGATTGCTATATCGTGTATACTATGATAAGGAACTCGATTCATTTTAATCGATTTTTGTGGGTGGGAGCTGTTGTAATAAATTCCGCAGTACCTTCTTCTTGTACAGGAATGTAATTTGGACCTGCAAGATCAAATTTTGGGCATATGGTTTTTTGTATTAAATTCTAGGATACTTATTTTTCGTAATATTATCGATTTTTGTTGGTATAGATTCTTGCAATAAATTCAGGAGTACCAATTCATTGTACAGGAATGTATTTCGATGCAATATAACAGATTTTTGTGCGTCGATGTTGGGTGTGAGCACTAGTTATCGATTCGAGGTGCAAGAAGGTACAAGAATTTCTTGTTCAGGGAGGTATTTCAATGCATTGTGATCAATCTGTACTATCTGGTAAGTATTGTATGAGTGTTGTACTGTATGGGTTTGTTGAGAAACTTAAATAAATTTATTTACTGCCTGTACAGTTTAAAATAAAATTTTATGTTTTCCGATGTAGCATATTATATTCCAATGAATTATAAATGCCGCCGCTGAATTATCAATTCATAACCGGTGTTTTTTTTTACAAAATAATTGTTTATTTTCCAGATAAAAGTTACCCTTATTGTAATACATAGTAAGTTAAACTTAATCTAATAAAAACTTACATCATTTACCTTATTTAATTACATTAAAATTTTGGCCACATTGACAATATTTTTGGCTCTCAATTTAATTAAATTTTTATGATTATTAAATCACATTAAAGCTTTATGTATTTTTAGTTTTTTTTTAAATAAAAATCATATTGCAAATTTTTTGTTTTCAGTTTTTTTTTCTGGATATTAAAAGTTCTGGCAATGAAAAAAATATCCATTCTTATGCATTTTTAAAACTTGATGTAAACTATATGAATGACTAGAAATGGGGGAAAAGGGGGGGGGGGGGGAAATACTAAGTCAGACCCTTATCTGGTTTAGTCTATTTATATTTTCTATTTGCTAATATATTCTTTTAATTGAATCCTGATAACCACCAATATTTTGTTTTATCCTTAGGAATTTGATTTTTGATTTGTCTGAAATACTAGTATTGAATCTGGTAGCATGATGGTCTTGAAAAATATTTGCATTGAATGACTTATTATTTTTTCTTCTGAATTTATTGTAAATATTAGGAATGGCAGTACTGTGATTTTGAATAAACTCTGCTTGATTCAGATAGACAAAAGCCTCTGGTGGAGGGTATTTATTTTCAATAATATCTTTATACGGGTTCCTGTCCATTAGATATGGTGCAAAAATCATGGAATTTTCAACATTAGCCATAGACCTTCGAATATGATTTCGAATTAAATTTAAGATAAACAAATCGATTCAATCAAATTTTACTGAGTTATATAAATTCTAATTTGAAATATAATGTTGTAAATTTTCTAATTTCCTGTACTTTGACAAGCATGTTCTCCATTATTCCCGGAGTGGTGTTGTACCATATTGGAGCACCATATGTGATTATTGGTCTTATCAATAATTGATAACAATTTATCTTAACTTGTTTGTTTAATAATTTGGAGAAAAATAATTTATTTAACATGGCCTTTCTAGTTTTTTCAAGTTGCATCGTAAGATGCTTATCAAAGTATAGATACTGATCTAAGTACACTCTAAGGTATTTGACCAATTCATTTTGTTTAATTAATTTATTTTCTAATTTGATGACTATTTTATTCCATTTTTTTTAATATTTTGGTTTAGTTGACTTAAAGGAGGTCTGAATAAGTTTAATTCGCTTTTTGCATTTACTTTCCATTGATTAAGATATTTGTTTATATAATTTAGAGATCTTTGTAAGTGATTCTGAATTATGTTTATTTTATTTGAAGTTGAATAAATAATAATATCATCAGCATTAGCTAATGCTTGACAATTAACCGAGTTAATATTATTATTTTTTAATAATGATGTAATATACAGGCTAAACAAAATCGATGCAAGAATAGTACCTTGTTGCAAACCATTTTCTATTTTAAATTTGGTATCATATAATTTAACACCATCCGTCATGGAGAACGTTCAATATCTTAATATTTCATTCAACATAATAATTAAGTTTTTATTAAATATAAATTTATTCATTTTGAATAATAAGCCTTCAATCCACACAGAGTCAAATGCTCTTTCTATGTCTATTAAGATAATAGTCGAATAGTCGAATGATTGTGCTTAAATCCGAATTGTGTATCTGTTACAATGTTGTGTTGCTTTATGTATGTTATTAAATTATTATAGATTATAATTTCTAAGACTCTATTTATGTTGGGTACCAAACTGATTGGCCTGTAACTTTTATAAGATGATGGATCTTTTCCCTTTTTTAACCTTCGTCAGACGGCATAGGTACAATTGTACCTTTTCCGTTTTTAAATACTCATAACTTTTATTGTAGAAGCCGGAGAGGGTTAAAGTTTTATTAGATCTCTACATTTACCTGCTGGGTCATACAGAATTAATTTTCGAAAAATATCCCCAGCCTTTTCAGAGATAGGGGTTCGAGTAGATTTTAGTATCATAACAGGCGGTAAAGGTACAATTGTACCTTCATACATTTTTTAAAAAGAATTTAATATAAAAAATATTATTACGACTTTTCTAATTGTTTTAATGCTTTTTATTATAAAAAAAAAAAAATAAAAAAATCCATGGATGTTAAAAGCACGACTGATATTTTTTTTTTGGTACGTATGAACAGAGTGTTACATCGTTATTTATATGCAAAATTGGTCGAATATATAGCTCTTTCCTTAGAAGGTGTCATGTTCTTTGGTAGGAACTTTTTATTTTTTCTAACTGTGCCAACTAGTGACATATTCCATCAGATTAACACTTTTGCTAGTTCCATACTTGTGAAAAAGTTGTCTGTGGTAACATTTCTTCCAGAGCCTTTGTACGAGCTAACTAGGTCCAATACTTTACGTTCACCAACGTTTGCTTGACGAGGGCCATCCAATGGCTTCCCAGTATAAATCTGACCTATAAAAAATCTTTATTCCATATTTGGATGGTTTTGAAGGCATGTACTGAGTAAATTTAGTATGACCTCTAAATGGAAACAGTTGTTCGTCGACGGTGATGCATTCATGTGGCTTATAAGCTTTCTTCAAATTGCTATTCAACATTATCCAATTGTCCCGTATTGGTGCAGCTTTATATTTTTGAACACATTCTGCGCGTACAAACCTTAACATCATTTTAAACCGGTCACGAGACTTGGCTGCTCGTATAAGTGGCAGAGCATCTTTATTCCACATATCATCTAGATTTTGTTTGTTATCTCTGTGCACACCAGCGGAAATTAGTATACCCAAAAAATCATCGAGTTCAATTTCAGTAAACGGCTCGAAGGTTTTTGTTGGTGGCCGTTTCGAGGAATCATGGAATCTTTGTACCAGGCGATTGTTGTAAGCTTCGCAAACTCTCTTCGCCTTCCGATTTGTTTCTCGAATTATGATGTCGCACATCTCCTTCGACATGATTGACTTGAATAGCTCTTTTGCTGTGTATAAATGGCTGATTGGCGCCGGCCCTCCTCTTTACCTGAAGACATTGTGAGCTCTGGTTTGTGCACATGGAATGGGATTACTATGCCATTGAGATCCCTATTTAGCAGTCAAAATGTCGTCCATACTTTGGAGCACAGGCTCGTCGTCAATACTTCCATCTGAATCGTAATCTTCATCCTGCTCTATGATCATTTCTTGTTCAATATTTGACTGTGCTTCAGTCGAATCATCAGCATTTGGTACGTAATTTTCGTCATCAGTTGCAACGTATGGTGGTTCATCATATTCAGAATCTGATTCCTCAAGAATTCGTCTTAATTCTTAGGACGTATACCTGTAATAAAATTGGTAAATAAACAAATATATAATTTTTTCTATGTTCTTTTACAGTACAAGCTTGTTATGAAATTACTCACCTGTGCCTGCGCCTGTCTGGATTATAACGAACACTACTTTCACTATCATTCATTATGATTAGTAGAAAAATTGAAATTTATATTTTAATTTACTAAACCAATTCTGTTACTTATATGTCGTAAAACTTTTTCTCGTTGGATGTGAAAATATTTATGAAAGTACTAATTTATATTTCGGTGTTGCTCGAGTTTACGTGAATATTTACAACAAAAATAATATTCAACAAGAGTTGGAAGGAGTAAAACCAGAAAAACAATAAAAATTTGTTTCGTTTGTTTTCGATTTTTGGTAAACCACCGTTATTCCTTACAATATTGAATAATTTTGCGTGGATATATGTGTACAAAATGTGGTTATATAAATACCATGAAATGTATCACAAATTGTTTTGACTATTACGACTGTATCCGTTCAATACCTCCTAAACTACAGGCCGCATACACCAAATGATGACGACACGCTATGTCTACGTTGTTGTTGCTTTCTCTAGTTGTTTTGTTCGTGTAAATATCTTAATATTATTATTGCGCAGTCTCGGTTTAGACATAAATTGACGTCATGTGCAAAAAATGAGAGTAGTAAGAGGCCTGTAGTTTAGGAGGCATTGATCCGTTCCATATAAATTAATTATACAATATACTAATACATTTACGACAATGTAATGGTTCTAAAAATTATTATGCTAATAAAAGGTTTGGTTGAATAGGTTCTACCGAAAATTGTTCAAATTTATATTCAGAAATTATTGAAATAATTGCAAAAATAAAAGAAATATTTCAGAACATGTTCTAAATAATGCGGAAATTCTATACACTATCTATTTATCGCACAATAATAATGTTTACCGTAAAGATTTCCATATAAAATATATGAAGGTACAATTGTACCTCTGCCGCCTGTTAGCGTTGTAAAATTATGCCGCCGAAAATTAAAATTATTCGCTATTTTCCAGTTTATAGAGTAATAGTAAATATTAAGCATATTATTGAAGAGTATACAATAATCTCGAATCATGCAGAAAGGTAAATATTTTAGGGCAACGTTTGGTATTCTGTCAGGGCCGGACGATTTTTTATTATTTAGCTTTCTAAAAATTGCTTCTAATTCTGTCGGTGTTGTATATAATCCGTCAATAATCATTGTGTTATTCAAATTATCTGAGCAACAATTCTCGTTAAACATGGTTTTATAGTCTAATCTTGCATTATTGTTATGTTGCAAGGCAATTCTACTCTGATTTAAGTTATTAATAAAAATTTCTACTTGTCTATCCATATTAGATACAATCGTTTTTTTGGTTTGGTCTTCGATAAAGGCGCCAATTATGTTAAGCTTGTCATCTATCTCTAAAACTTCTACATTATCCGAATCAAGACTATTAATTTTAAAGGGATCTTTTAAGTTAATTGAAAATTTATTATTATAATTTAATAATTTACGATCTTCATTATTTTTAATATTTAATTTGAGATTATTTATTGTAATTTGGTCCTTTGGACGAAATACACGATTAATATTGGTAAATCTATTTTTTTTATTATTATTTTCTATAGATTGGATCTTATCATTCCAAACTTTATTTATTTGAATTCTAATATTTTGTTTTATCAGAATGTTTATATTTTTAACGATTGATTTTAATCTATTTAAGTAATTTACATTAAAGTTTAATGTACGCTTGACTTTTTAATTTTCGATATAATATAACTTTTTTCTTTATAAAGTTTAAAAATTATTTTGTTACCGTATACATCTTTCAAGTATTTTTTAATTTGGTTGGTTTTGGGACCGATTTCATTTATACATTCCATTATTTGTTTATCTAGTGTTATTAAGTAATTGTCTATTTCCCGATTGTTTAAATTAATATTATTAGGAACCTTTTTTTTACGCTATTTGCCGTAGGCACTTGGCGAAACACACTTATACTTAATAAACACATTTTTTATTAATCACTTGTTTTTTGTTTCGCAGTTATTTTGAATAATTTTCAAAAAGTTTAAAATTCCTCGATCGATTTCGACTTGTTAGGTCATCATCAGGAGTATCTACTGTGTAGATACTCCTGATGATGACCTAACAAGTCGAAATCGATCGAGTGATTTTTTAAACTTTTTGAAAATTATTCAAAATAACTGCGAAACAAAAAACAAGTGATTAATAAAAAATGTGTTTATTAAGTATTATTAGGGACCCTTGGTACATTATGATTATTATATTTTGCTTTATAATTGTTTTCTAGTTTTTGTTTATAAATATTCCAGTCCATCCCACGGATCCAAGTTTTTGTTCCTGTTTCCTTATCTAATCTCGGATTCAATACTGCATCATTAATACATTGAGAAACAACTTCAAATTGTAAAGCTCTATGATCGCTTTCGCATGTTAAAGTATTTAAATTATTTTCATTTTTTAACGGTATTCTGTTGTCAATAAAAGCTAGATCTATTGTCGATTTGCTTAAAGAAAATGTTGGTTTATTCGATACCATTAATTTTAGTTTATAGAATGTGGAGTTTATGTCTAGCCAAAATTTTAGTTTTTTACCTCGCTGATCTTCAATAGTATTATTCCAGGAGCTATGTTTTGCATTTATATCTCCGGCTATTATATAATAGTTGTGCTGACTATTGAGATTTAGTTGCTCAAACATTGTATTAAAGTCGCTAATAAAATTTAAGTTATTATGTGGAGAGTATATTGAGCTAATAATTAATTTGTTGTTGTGGTTATCTAGCTTTATCTCAATCGTGGTGCATTCTATTGTTAGTAATTTTGTATTTATACATTTTATGTGTTTAAATTTAATGTTATTTCTCAATATTATAGCAGTCCCACCGCCGTTTAGTTTGCGATCGTTTCTAATTATGTTGTAATGTTCTATTTCAAATGTGTGTTTATTACTTAGTTTTGTTTCGGATAAAAGAATTATATCTGGGCGGTGTGTTTTAATGAACATAATCAAATTCATTCTCCATGCGATTGAAATGATAGAGTTTACGTTAATAGAAATTATTTTAAATGGATTAATAGTCACCATGATTTTTTAAATTGTTTATAATAATAATATTTATAATAGATAAATCTATTTAATAACAGCAATATTTTTAAAATCATATTGTGCCTTGTAGTTGGTAAATTCTGTATTAATTTTTTAGTCATTCATAATTGATTTAAGAGAATTGAAATCACTTCAATTTTTTTATCGGTGTCCGTCATATAACGACGTACACAATATTTAACCTATTCAATATGATTTCAAGAATATTGCCGTTATCACTTAAGTTACAATTATTAATTTCGGATTTGTTACCTTCCATGGCGATGTTCTTTTGTTGAAACATCTTACTATAGTTGATACTTTTTTTGACGTAATTAGAATTAAACATTCGTTTTGTTTGTTGTTGTGTTGTTTCTTCATGTTTTTGTTTGGCTTCTCTGAGTTGTTTCATTAGTCTTTTATAAACCGTACATCCTTTGTATGAGGCCGGATGACCTTCTTCTTGGCAATTTGTACAATACGGTATGGATTTGCTGGTTTTAGTATTTTTACATTGACCTACTTCATGTTCTTCATTGCATTTAACACATCTATAGTGTAAACTGTAATTTATTGCGGAATGGCCATACCCTTTATGTAGATATTTATAAACCAAAACACATACTGTGACCTTATTACAAGTTTAATTTAGTTTTAAATATATATTTAAAAAAATAATGTTTAAAAATTGAAAAATGTACGAATCACAATTCCCTCAAAAAATAATGGGGAAAAATTAACGTCAAAACTGTTCTGAAATGGAATTATTTTTCCCTAATAAAAAAAAAATCCCAAACGCCAGGATACACTTTGGGAAATAAAAAATTCCCAACTGCTAGAAAAACGTCAATGATTCCCAATTCTTTATTCCCGGTGAAAGCCAGAATAGGGCCACTGGCCTCTTTTTTTAATTAAGAACAATTACAGTCGACAAATATTTGATAACATTTCGATAATTAAACAAACAATTTATGTAAATTCAATTTCGTAATATAATGGAAAAATTTTATTAAAGAGCTCGACCAAAAAACGACTCCTTCTACATACACAATTTGAACAATTCAAGGTTAAGTTGGCTTGGAAACATTTTCAGTTAAACCATAAAACAGTCGCCATCAATGAAAACGAGACATGGTGCAGACCTGGTATTCTTTGGAAGGAGATGTCAACTGGATTGATTTAACACCTGGTTTAACACCAAACTACTTGGAAAATCATTGCCTGTGTCCTAATTCTCTAAGCAGTAAGATAAGTTGTAAACGTGTAAACGATAATTTATCTTGCCTTTTTACAATATTTGCATTCTGTAATTGCACTCCAAGATAAAATTTAATACGGTTACGATAAATAAATGTCAAAACTTAACACACTCTTATGATGTATGTAGGTTCATATTTAGACTTTGAGGGCGTATAACTACCGTTCCCATTTAAATTCCATCATTATTCTTATGTATATAAGTTACTCTAAATAGCATCTGTTCACAATCTATAGTTCAAGTTGTTACGGGTTGTGGTATGGCTAATTTTACAGGTGAAAATTTTATACTATATGTTATCTTGGCATTTTTAAATTGCATTCTCTAAACAGTTTTTTTACCCAAGATAAACCTGTTGACAGCAAGCGAGCACGATAACATTAAACGTCAAAACGAAATTTTAATTATTTTATATCCTTAATAACTCAAAAAATATAATCTCTAGAAACGTAAACTGTTGCATATATCAAAACCATCTAGAATCACACATAGCCCCCAAAATCATATTGAAAAATAATCGGAGTCGGGAGTCATTTGAAATTCAAATCAAGATACGGTTAGATAGACTTATAAAACAAACCAAATGTTTCACGAGAACATTACAACAGTCAAAAAATTCTTTACTTCGTATGGTAAAGACTTGAACAATCGAATCTGTCTTAAGCAGATCATAATTTCAGTGTATTTCGTTGTTGAAGGCCCAGTTAGCTCTTTCCGATGCCCTATTTAGCTCTTTCTGCACATGCGGATTTCGAAAAGTTCGGGATTGTCTTATTAGAATTTTAGAATTTCGAGTAAACTACAAAAAGCTATGCGATTTAAGCAACGAAGCTCATTTAAAGATCAAGTTTAGTTAGCCACTGCCACTTTTCCGAACTCCACGAGTTGCTCATCCTATATTTTTTATGTGCCTCCTCAATAGCACCGAAAATTTGTTAATCGAAACCATTTCTAGTAGTTGATGTAGGTCTAGTTAAGGAGGGACATTTTAGTGTTATGATTTGTTTTTTTACCGTGAGTTAATTTTTAATCGTTGTAAAATATTTGGGTTAATCTTAAGGATCGGTAACGAGTAGGAGGTGAGACTTTGATCACTTATCTGCACTTTAGAAATCGATTTTATGCAATATACATCTTGTTTGACCTTAGTGCTCGTTAAAAGCTAAAGTATTTAATGCATATAAATATTATTAAAATTTTGTACTCGTTCAATATTATTCGAAAATTGTCCTAATTATTAATTTCTCAAAACACAAGATTAATAAATAGTTTAGAATTAAAGCATTGTAAAATCTTATATATAGACTGTTGAGAGCTCGTAGTGCCTTTAAATGTAATATTAAACAACAACAAACTGAAATTTGTTAACTAATTTAGATTTTCTATAGGCCGTCATATTTATTGTGCTCGTCAGTTTTCTTAATTGTGCATGTGTAATGATCAAGTAAAATATTGCAAGTGCTACATATTAGCAGAAAACTAACTGGATAACCATTAAATGAAGGAAATGGCTGTATTTGGAATTTTAATAAACTGCACATTTGAAAACAAATGAGCTTGAAAGCTCAACGTTTTACGTGTACTGTTTTATTCTAAATTGTAATGTTAATAAATAAATAAATAAATAAGTACACACCAAGTTGAAAGCTTTGCTTGCTATGTGGAGAGTGGGTCCATTTTAGATGTTGTCAAATCAGACACTTGAAACACTTGACATTTATATTTGAAAATTGACCAACTAAAATTGCTTTTTCTGTAATCCACAGACCATCTCGTTCTAGGATATTCTACCCCTTAAGCCTTTTTCTTCTAATATTAATAGGTACATTATTTATTCCCTATTTTAAACATAAATAATAAATAAATAATAAATTTATTTGTTTTGTTGTTTTTGTGAAAAAACTGGAGCTAACCTAAGCAAAAGTATAGGTAAAGTGAAGACGATCGATTAAAATATTCTAATGTTTGATTTACTGAAAAAATATTTTAATTCCATCGATAACAGTCCACTTTTACATTCTAAATGGAAAGAATTTTATAACTTTTTTATGTAAAGTATCGCAGTTATTTAAATTGTTAGAACTTGGCTTGTTTAATTCCAAAAAAAATTATAAACTGAAATATCAAAAATTGCAATTAATTATATTAATAATATCCAAACGAAAGCTTTTTACACATTCAAGCAAAGTTATTCCGCGATAAATTACTTGTGTTACTTTTTGACATAAACTTATCTTGCCACTTTACATTTTATCTTGAAAAAAATTTAGAGAATGCGAATTTACTAAAACATCACGATATCCAATATAAATCTAGACTTCCACGATAATTTTTTTCGTGTGTAAAAGTTATCACTTTTACATTTTACAATTTATCTTGGTTTTTAGAGAATTAGGGCACTGGACTGATTTGAGAACACTCTATGATAAAACACTGTAAAAATGTGAAAAACATGTGTAAGCAAAGTTTCTATACAGTAAACGAGTATATTTAGAAAAACTTTATATGGACTGTACTAATTTCTCGTGTGCACCCAACATAACAGTTTATTTAAAACCCAAACAACTGCTGCAAAATATTTTAGCTGAATTTGATAATAAAGTTGTTAATCAAAACTAAAACGAAATTGTCAACTATAAAACACAGTTACAGGTAGATTGCTTCGCTCATGATGAACACTATGTAGGATAAAAAATATTAATCGTTATAATATATATGTTACGGTTAAAGTCAGAAATCGATATCTGAAATCAAAATTTTTTAAACTCGTTTACCCGATTTAAAAGTGTCATGAAGAGCAAACATTGTGTTGAGTTCAATCTAATCTAGAAAATTTACAAACCGTTTTATTTTCTGTAATCAAGCTTTTATTAAACCGAAATTACATTTTTTTACCGTTTCATACATAAATAGCACACAGATTATGTTAATATAAATATGAATTTTTATTGTACAAAAAAGGAATAAACCAAGCATTAAACTACTCTTGAATTCTGAATTAAGTTGTGTGCACGCAAATCATTTAAAAGCTTCCACAAAATACAAATTCGTTAATCTCCTCAATTATAGTGATAAACTCAGATTTACATTTAGTTCACAAAAAAAAATTTGTAATCATCTCTTTAACACAATTATGGTGACATAAGTAAATAAATAAACTTAAGAGTAACTGAGATAACTTAGAAAATATTTTGGATAAAAATGAATAATCATAACAGTGTGACAATAAAATAACAACAATATGATATGAAAAATTTTACTTTGCAGAAAAAATTTAAAAAGCTTCTTGAGGGTGTTATCTTATTTACACAGTCTATACATGCTCGTACACATTTATGCATAGATTCAACTTTATTTTTGTATAATGTTTTATGTACTTATGCTTTATGTGCTATGTATGAATGAAATAAAAATAAAAAATCTCGTTTGTTTTGTTTGTAACAATATAAGTGATAGAAATTAAGCTCAATGGAATTTTGTTTTATTTTAAAAAAAGCTAATTTTTAAAAGTTTTTCTTTTTTTTCTATATATGTTTACGTCTGTATGTACGTATGCTTGTAATGTTGTACATGGATGAGTCTATAACCTAATTTGCGAATGGAAAATTTAGTAAGAGTTTTAAAAATTTGGATTAGTTTTAATGTAAATACGACTTAAAACATATTTTGTTTAGCTTTGCTTTATGTACATGGAAAATATGCTGTACCTAGGAGAGTGAGCATTTATGCTGTACCTATAGGTGATTTTGGTTCCAGGAATCCTATTCGTAGTACCAACAATTTTTATGTTCAAATCCTCTTAAATGTTGTTATTCAAAAGTAAAAATTTAATAATTATGTGGGATTGGAAGAAGTAAGTAAATTACCAACTAAAGATGAATTTTTTCAGTTCATGCATGGTTCGAGGTATAACGTGATCTAGCTGACTGAAAATTTGTTCAAGCAGAAATATCAATTTGCAAAAGGAAGGTTTGTTGTGGATTGTGTTGAATTCTATTGATTTATGGGAACAATGAACATGTAACCTGATGTGTGTTTAATTTTCCGATTAGTTGTAGCTAAAAAACCGGATTTTTTTTCCAAACCCTGGTTTTTTACTTAAAATCTGGATTTATATTTCCAAATAAATCCTATTCAAAATACATTATAAATAATATGTAATAATTAAAACACATATAGTTTTTATTTGTTAAGGATGTCTAAAGCTAACTATACATATATACCATGCCCGTTGGAAATCTCTAAGACTTGGCCAATCCTCGATAGAGTAATATGTAAATTTCATATATTTCAGATTTGCAAAAGTTGATCAAGAACTGGTTCAGTCATAAAATGGGTCTACCTCATCGTATTAAAATGGAGATAAATTTGATTTGTTGGGGATTTCTAAAGCTAGCTATACATATAGACCTTGTCCGTTGCAAATCTCTGGAACTTCGCCAATCCTCGATAGAGTGATATGTAAATTTCATATATTTCAGATTTGCAAAAATTGATCAAGTCCTGGGTCACTCAGAAAATGGGTCTACCTCATCGTATTAAAATGGGGATAATTTTTATTTGTTAAGGATACCTGAAGCTAACTATATATTTATACCATGTCCTTTGGAAATCTCTGAGAGCTGGCCAATCCTTGATACAGTGAATATGTAAATTTCATTTATTTCAGATTTGCAAAAATTGATCAAGTCCTGGGTCAGTCACAAAATGGGTCTACCTCATCGTATTAAAATGGGGATAATTTTGATTTCTTAAGGATGTCTAAAGCTAACTATACATATATACAATGTCCGTTGGAAATTTCTGAGAGCTGGCCAGTCTTCGATAGAGTGAATATGTAAATTCTATATATTTCATATTTTCAAAAATTGATCAAGCCCTGGGTCAGTCCCAAATGGCTCGTGCTCATCCTATTAAAATTTGGATAATTTATATATGTTAAGGATATCTTAAGCTAACTATATATACATACATATATACTATGTCTTTTGGAAATCTCTGGGACCTGGCCAATCCTCGATAGAGTGAATATGTAAATTTCATATATTTCAGATTTGCAAAAATTGATCAAGCGTTGGGTCAGTCCCAAATGGCTCGTGCTCATCCTATTAAAATTTGGATAGTTTTTATTTGTTAAAGATATCTAAAGCTAACTACATATATACATACATATATAATATGTCTTTTGGAAATCTCTGGGACCTGGCCAATCCTCGATAGAGTGAATATGTAAATTTCATATATTTCAGATTTGCAAAAATTGATCAAGTCCTGGGTCAGTCAGAAAATGGGTCTACCTCATCGTATTAAAATGGGGATAATTTTTATTTGTTAAGGATATCTAAAGCTAACTGCATATATAGATACATATATACTATGTTCTTTGGAAATCTCTGGGAGCTGGCCAATCCTCGATAGAGTGAATATGTAAATTTCAAATATTTCAAATTTGCAAAAATTGATCAAGTCCTGGGTCAGTCACAAAATGGGTCTACCTCATCGTATTAAAATGGAGATAATTTTTATTTGTTAAGGATGTCTAAATCTAACTATACATATATACCATGTCTTTTGGAAATCTCTGGGAGCTGGCCAATCCTTGATAGAGTGAGTATGTTAATTTCAAATATTTCATATTTGCAAAAAATTGATCAAGTCCTGGGTCAGTCACAAAATGGGTCTACCTCATCGTATTAAAATAGAAATATTTTTTGTTTGTTAAGGATGTCTAAAGCTAACTATACATTTATACCATGTCCTTTGGAAATCTCTGAGAGCTGGCCAATCTTTGATATAGTGAATATGTAAATTTCATATTTTTCAGATTTACAAAAATTGATCAAGTACTGGGTCAGTCACAAAATGAGTCTTCCTCATTGTATTAAAATGGGGATAATTTTTATTTGTTAAGGATGTCTAAAGCTAACTATACATATATACGATGTCTGTTGGAAATATCTGGGACCTGGCCAATATAGAGTGAATATGTAAATATCATATATTTCAGATTTGCAATAATTGATCAAATATTTGGTCAGTCACAAAATGGGTCTACCTTATCGTATTAAAATGAAGATAGTTTTTATTTGTTAAGGATATCTAAGGCTAACTATACATATATACCATGTCCTTTGGAAATCTCTGGGAGCTGGCCAATCCTTGATAGAGTGAGTATGTAAATTTCAAATATTTCATATTTGCAAAAAATTGATCAAGTCCTGGGTCAGTCACAAAATGGGTCTACCTCATCGTAGTAAAATGGAGATAGTTTTATTTGTTAAGGATGTCTAAAGCTAACTATACATATGTACCTTGTCCTTTTGAAATCTGTGAGACCTGGCCAATCTTCGATAGAGTGAATATGTAAATTTCATATATTTCAGATTTGCAAAAACTTTAAAGTCCTGGGTTTTCATTTGTTAATGATATCTAAAGCTTATTACATATATACATACATATATACTTTGTCCTTTGGAAATCTCTGGGACCTGGCCAATCCTCGATAGAGAGAATATGTAATTTTCATACATTTCAGATTTGCAAAAATTGATCAAGTGCTGGGTTAGTCACAAAATGGGTCTACATCATCGTATTAAAATGGGGCAAGTTTTTATTTGTTAAGAATATCTAAAGCTAATTATACAAATATACCATGCCCGTTGGAAATCTTTGAGAGCTGGCCAATTCTCGATAGAGTGAATATGGAAATTCTATATATTTCAGATTTGTAAAAATTGATCAAGTCCTGGGTCAGTCACAAAATGGGTCTACCTCATCGTAGTAAAATGGAGATTGTTTTTATTTGTTAAGGATGTCTAAAGCTTACTAGATATATGCACACGCTGACGGTCACGATGTTGCTGAGGATTATATAGAAATATATCATATAGCCGAACGACTTTTCAAAATGTACATGGTAGAATATTATATATTAAACTATTCAATTATTAAAATAGAATATCCTTTGAGTGTTGAACATATGGAGGGTTTACTGTACCTATGCGTTAATTTTCTGAGTCCTAAAACCCGGATTTTTAAAAACGAATGGTTTATTTCTATAGGAATTTAATTTAACTTTTATAAATCTTTTCATTTCGCTTAAGAATCATGATTCGCAAAATCGAAACAAAAGACACAAAGTAATTGCAAAATAAACGAACACGGTACGGAGCAAAACAAACGAAAAAAGGAACCGTTTCTAAACCAAATAGGAAATAATGAAATTAATGACAGTTAGTTACCAAATTGACATGCTATTTAAGTAGTGTATGTTGTCTGTTTTTCTTCATATTATTATGAACTGGTGAACGTGTATTTAAGTAGTAATTAATAGTAATTAATTGTTTGTAATTATAATAATAATAATAATCCCCAACGACGTATTTCCCCTCCCAACCGCGCGCGAGGAGTCTCCATCTGTTTTATATTATTTTTTTTGACTTTAATTCAAGAAAATTATAAACAAGGTTATCGAACTGCTTAACCAGTGAAATTGAGAATTTGCAAGTTAAAATGGCAAAATATGTATTTGTAAAAATCAAATGTGATTATAATAAGGCGAACTAAGTGAATACCTAACCGCAAGAAGATACCCGTCGCGGACGGAGGGAAAACGGAAGTCGAGTTTGCTTAATACAAACAGATTAAATAAAATTAAAATAGATAAAAGGAGATAAAGTAAAAAAAAAATAAAATGAGACAAAAGAAAAAACAAAAAAAAAGTTAAACAAAATATCGAACTATGGTTAAGAAAAATAAAAAAGTTTTTCAACGTGTGTTTCGTCATATTTAAATCGATAAAACGGCAGTGCTGATAAGCGTCATACAGCATTCTAGACACGGGCTCATTCTTTCCGTAATCAGTTCGATGAGGGTCGATTCTAAACAAAGGTACCGTTCTTAAAACCCGCGAAATTATATTTATTAATTTTACCTAGCAGGACAGGTGAATCGATACCGCCGGTTAGTAATTGATGAATGAAAACGACGTTTGCAACAACTGGGCGCTTACTAAGTGATTGCAAATCTATTAGTTTGAAACGATCTTGGTATGGAGGCGAGTTATTTTGTTAACAACTCACAGTTGAGTGTGAGTTTCGTTACAAACTACCTTACCTTTTTCACTGAAAAAAAGAGACATCGTGGCGCTCTTCCTTATTATAGTATATTCCACCTGTGTTCCATGAATTTTACTGAAGTCAAGCAACATCCTCAAAAAACACTAACCATATATCAATAATATATTATTGCTTCGGATGAGGACGATTAAAGTTTTCTAGTTTATTATTTGGAATGATTATTATATATTATATGAATTTTTGACATATATACTATACGTATAAATTAAATTAGTTTTATTTTTATATACTGATTGAACTTGATTTCTGTTACAAAAATATCTTGGTTTTATTAAATAATAATAAATTATATTTTAGTTATACTTTTAATAAGAACAAGTCAAACATAAATTTTGTGCGGAAGGGAATAAGTCATTAAATTAATCCATAATAACGAAACTATTTAAAAAGCAATGACTCATTATGAAATTGTGTTTATTGTAATACATAATTCACCAAAAATAATATTTACATTTTATAAATTATATTTACAACCAGTTTTTTGTCTCCCGAAAGCTAGGTCAAAATGACTGGTTACTTTTTGCTCAGGAACCGCCCAATAGATCCAGAGCACTTGGGCTTTTGTAGTAAATCTTTTACCCTTAATCAATATATTTCCTTACTAAGTTGAAGAAGAGAAGAGATTGAAGAAATTGAAAAAGCACTAACGTCCAGTCATTCATCAAAAATATGTTGCTGTGTCTTCAAATTTAGAAGAGTTTTGGAGCAACATTTTTCAAATTAAAAACGGACTAGGTGAATTGCATTTTGCAAATGTAAAAAAAAAAAATTGGCGATCTTTTATCTTTGCTTACAGAAGTGCTGGTGTGGAAAGATGTTTCAAGCTTATACGACTGGAATCCTTCCAAAAATTTAATTAATAATTATAAATTCGCTTAGACGCTTGACCTGAGATATAAGTTATATTTTTTGTTAAATTAAATTGAAAATTTAATTTTATTTTTAAAATGTAAAAATTTAAATTAAACCAGATTTAACTAAATAAAGTATTTCGCAATATTTTAATATTTATTCACATATTAATTATTAGATAATTTATTCATGTTAATTTTTATTTTATTTTATACTTTGGCTGAATATATTTCACTGTATATGTACCTAGTAGTAACTCATAATAAATGTAGCGGTTAATATAGAATTAGTTAAATTAACGTTATACCATACAATATATAGTTATGATGTATATTGAAGAGAAATAAAATACATTTTGTTCTTTGCGGAGCATTATTTAGGAGTAAAAAAAATGTTGCTCTTCTTTTTTGCTCTCAATTGCTTTCGTCTTCTGAACAGGACATACAAATTACAAAAAAGTAGTGATCCAATGGGTTCCCGGTCATATAAATATTAATGGAAACAAAGCGGATTGGTTAGCAAAACAAACTACGATCTCACCCACACACGTATTAGACAACGAACTATAGCAATTAACCATATCAACAAGGTGATTCTTACAGAAATAAAATAGAAATGGGAATCGTCTCGAAAAATTTCTGATTACACTGAATCAAAAAATTCATATTATAGTGTTAACAGAAACTTTTCTTCACAGTTGTTATATAGACTTTATAAATTTAGAAAATTTTAAATTATAGTATTTCAGGTAACACGTCAACATAGAGATGATGGTGGCATTACAGTCTTCGTTAATTTCGGGCTCGATTTCGATATTAAATACAGTAGATCGTACTTAGAAAATGACTTTCTAATTATACATCCTCCAATAGGTTTAATATAATAGCCGTTTATAGACCGCCACATCTACCAAATTATCTTTCTATTAAAATTATTTTGGTTCTCTTTTGGACCAATTTAAAAATAGTATGGCGATTTTAACCTAAATATTCTTAACGAAAATGACAGTGATATTATCGATTATAAAACAATTTTAGAAATGTATTATTTTAAAATCAAAAACAAATTTCATAAAAAATATTCTACCCGGTATTCTATCAGTAACAGTATACCATCATAGACCATATCCTCTCGTCAACATTACGTCAATTTTATATCCTCATTTCCTACACTGATCTTAGCGAGCATGAATTTTTATTGATTTATTGTTCAGCTCCCAACAAACGGAGGCAGGTCACCAACAGCTAACGCTTCTTAACCCACAAATATACATGCCTACGTAGATACTGTAAATGTTAGTAATACATCTTTTTTAAATTTTTACCGAAAATTAGTTAGTACCCAGCAAACGTGACTTCACTAGTTTTACCTACATACAAAACATTGTCAATACAGTTGCAACTATTTTTCATATAAAATTACAAAACGAATGAAACAAAACTAGTAGCGAAGTTGCATCTCTTTCTATCACCTTTTTAGTAATGATAACTATAAAGTAATAAATATCGATAAAGTACTAAACATCGTGTTTCTATTACAGTTGTTTTAGTGTGATCAAGTTTAGTCGCCATTTTTCATTAATTTAAAAATTTAAATTTTAAATTATATTTTAAATTTGTGTTGTTGTGAATTTGATTTTAATATAAATAAAAATAGTTGTGTATAATTTAATATTATTATTTTAGTGGTGTTTAATATTAATAAAAAATAGTAAGACCGTAAGACATTGCAATTGAGTGATTAATAGAAAATAATGGAACGGTAAAGTCGTAAACATTTATTATGTTGTTGAATTATTTAATATTTTATTATTTTAGTTATTTACGTACATTAATTCTAAATTAGTAGAAATGTCGAAGAAAACGTTATTGAATCGCTTAGCTATTCAAAAGCAAATATACAAAAATGATATGTTAAGGTATCAACATTTGGATTCGTTCGCCCGACCTGCCAAATCGGGATCTTTGGTAAACTCGAACTATTCAAACAGCGATACAGTGAATTCTATTTCTTCTGGTCAAGTTGATGATGTGCCTAGAAATCCATTTTCTGATAATACCAGCGACTGCTCTCATTCAGAATCTGACAATCATTCTAGTTGTTGCAACAGCATTTCTGACCCTAATGTTAGTGAAGATCTTAATGCTGAACCAATAATTAGAAGGAACCTAAAGTCATGGGCTATAAGAAACAAAATTCCATATAATCATTTAGACGACTTACTAAAAGTTCTAAATGATTCTGGTATAAGAAACTTACCATTAACAGCAAGACAACTGCTCAATACTAAAACTAATGTTATTAATGTTATTGGCATTGCGCCAGGAGAGTATTTTCATTTTGGAATACAGAATCATGTAAAATTTAATAAATTTAACTTCCTACTAAAGAAAGACTTAATTTTAATTGACGTTGGTATTGATGGGGGGGGGGGGGGGCGAAGTCCGAGATTCATATACCTCCTCGCCGGTGCTCCCTGGGTAACGCTAAATGAATCAGGCGGTGTAGTGGAGACGAGCAGACTAAATCCTGTTTATAGTCATGAACACTACATGTCAGGGCGGGTTATTGGCGCCCTAAAACCAATACCAAACCAGCGTCTGTTCTCCATGTTAGGAGCGGCTGAAGCGGGCGTCTGTCTTGTATCAAGCGGCTCACTATATAAATGTGTTCCATATAGGACTGGATGCCTTAAGATTTTCACCAGTACGTGACCCACACACGTAACAAGCGGGTTGAGCGGCAGGCCAACAACCTTCCCTCATAAAAACCATTTAAGTTATGAACCCTGAACAAAGGCCTCGGATTACCATATCGGATTCATTACAAACTCGACCTCGGAAATTGTACACGGACAACGCTTTGCAATAAAGTGTTCCATCAACAACCAGCCGGTGTGCGTCGTAGAGGAAGACCCCGACTGCGCTGGCGTGACGACGTCGAACAAGATCTACAGGCACTAGGATGTCGAAACTGGAGGTCGAGAGCGATGGACCGAGACGGCTGGAGGACCATAGTGCGGGCGGCAAAATCCCTTCATGGGATGTGAAGCTAGAGAGAGAGAGAGAGGTATTGATGAGCTACAAGTGTTCACAAGTTGCCAACGTGTATTGTGGCCAATAATTGGAAGTTTTTCTGAATTTCCGAATGAATCGTCATTTCTAATTGGATGCTATTTAGGCTTCGAAAAACCTCACTCAGTTAATGACTTTTTAAAGTCTTTCGTACAGGAAACGGAATTTCTCATTCAAAATGGTATAAAATTGCGCAGTCGGGAACAGTTAAGAAATTCAACATAAGACTATTTGTTTGTGACAGCCCAGCTAGGGCATTTATTACTTCTACCCAATACCACACAGGCAAAAATAGGTGCCCCAAATGTTGCCAAATAGAAAGATATGCTAAGAGAAGAATATTTTTTGAAACTGAAATTAGAAATGAACAAACAGATGTATCTTACAGCGTTAGAAGAGACCAGCATAACCATCATAGAAATTTTTTGCTTAATGAAAATATTTTAAAATCAATTGATATTGGTATGGTATCCCAATTTCCAATTGATCCCATGCATATAACTGATTTGGGTGTTGTAAAAAAAATGTTGGGGCTTATTTCCAAAAACAAAATTGCAGGTGTTAAAATAAATATTGATGCAATCAACACAAGATTGAAAATGTGTTTTGCGCTTACGCCATCTGAATTTTGTCGAAGTTGTAGAACTTTCGAGGATTTAGCTTTATGGAAAGCCACCGAATTTAGACAGTTTCTACTTTATACCAGCATTATAGTTTTGAAAGTTACAGTCAATGATAAAATATATCAACATTTTTTATTATAGCATTGTGCTGTGAGATTATTATCGGATCCCAAAAGTTGCAGGGAAAATGCCAATGCAGCCTAAGCCATGATTCAACAGTTTGTCAAAATATTTCCAACAATATACGGAGAATAAAAAGTAAGCTTTAATGTCCATGCTCTCCTACATTTGCCGCGGTGTGTGAAACAATTTGGGTCATTAGATTCGTTTTCCGCATACAAATTTGAAAACTTGATGCAGTTTTTGAAACGAATTATTAGAAAACCAAATAAAATACTACAACAACTATACAGACGAATATAAGAAATCAAAGGGTCTAGCACAAGTTCCAAGCTAACAAAATTTAATAAATTTCATATTTCGAATGAAATTGGAAATGATTCTTATTGTCTGACAACCAATAGAAAAATAGTTAAGGTTATTGGACTTGGCTCGCTTGCAGGAGAAAAAACTGTTATTGAGCATGCTTTCAATGAAAGTTCAAACTATTTTAATGAACCGGTTAATTCATCAATTCTTGGAGTAGTACTAGGCCGCAGTATTCAACCAGACCTACAAACCTTTTATATGAAAGAAATATTATATAAATATGTTTGTGTACCAGTAGATGAGGGATATATTCTAATACAAATTTTGCACCATTCGTTAATCAAATTTTCGCATTAATAATCAATGTGAATATTATATTTCCAGATAGCCTGAGCCAGCAATTAAGTAAAAATGGTCAGTAAAAATACAAACAGTACATAAAATATTTAAAACGTTTTAACACTTAATAAATTATTTAATAGATTTACTTTTATTTTAACAGATATTTCTTTATCTCTAGTCATCGACAACTACCAAAACACACTGAATAGCCAAAATATTTCACTAGGATTCATTACGTCGACAGAAAACCCACAAAAAATTAATGAAGATTCAATTTCCAGTGCAGACAGTGTTGAATATAGCGAAATACTATTTCAACCAAGAAAAAGATTTAAGTACTATAGCACAAAAAAATTAGACACTGAAAGAGATAATCTATTTGCTACAGATAAGCTTATTGGATTAGAAATAACTCCGTTTTTAACACAGACATCGATTTCATCAAGTTCCACAAATACTGAAAACTTAACTGAAACTACACATGGAAATGAAATTCCCCAAGAAACTATAGAAAACGAAAATTTAACAGGTAAATATTATATTGTTGGTTTAATAAAATGTAAATACACGAAATAACACTGACAATTGGTTTACTTTAAATATTTCAGAAAATGTATCGTGCAAGTTGAGAGACATTTCAAATCAAATTTATTTATTAAACGATAAATTTGATAAATACGAAAAGGAAAACCAGATTCATCGAAACGCTCAAAACAAAATGCTTATGGAGACTCTCGTGTATGTTAAAAAAAAATAGCAAATCAGTGGAAAAAGCGATTGATGAAGACGAGCAAAATTCAATTGAATTTGAGACCATCTTCCCTATTAAAACCTTACCAGAATTAAGTGAGGTGGAACTTAGGTTAGGAGATGATAAATATGCAACAAAATTAGTAAGTTTATGTTGTTATAATCGGGAAAAGGTCGTTGAATTCGTTAAAGCTTTTTACCACTGTTCTATTCGGTTAGAAAAATCAATAATTAAATTAAATTATAATTAGCTAACAATAAATTTCTATTTATTTCCTTAGATGCCTGCGGCGTACTGAGCAAACAAAATTTCGAAAAAGAAATAAGGGTATGCATTCAACATGCACACAACCGATTTTTAAAAAAAAAAAAATAGTTAGAATGTATTGTTGTTAATATAAAATATATTTCGTATATAAAATGGATTACCTATCTAAATCCACTATATTGTAGTACCTTGAATTTACTGATAATAATTAAGAGAAATTAATTTTAATTAAAATATAATTGATTTAATAAATTTGTTTTGTTTTATTTAGTGAAACAATAAACCTAGTTTTTAAACATACTCTTAAAATGCTTACGCATTAGTACATTTAAACAACTATAAAAAACTACTTTTAAAGTAGTGCCTTAAGAAGTAGTTTTAAAGTACTTTTTATATATGGAATAGGCGAATAGTGTAAAAGAGGCAGCATGATTTCTTAGGTAATAAGAGTAAAAGAGAAACCACTATAATTTTTTTTTATAGAACTGATGAATTTTTTCCCGACGTCCTATCTTTTTTCACAAGAAAAGAAGTACTTTTTTTCACTACTTTTGCACTAGTTCTGGAAGTACATCTACGTTTGCTGGGTATAATTGTTAAAAATAGCACGAAGGTAGAACGTGAGCAAAATTTGTATACATACATACCACAAGCTCTGGTTTACAAATAATCTTATTTGGATCATTAAATCTCGAATAGAATTACAAAAACTAAAATAAAAATATCCCGATAGCGTACACTTTAGAGCCAAGTTCAAGTATTTTAAAAAGCAATCTTACGATATGGTATTAAAATTAAACGGGGTTTATTATACTCAAGTATTAGAGGATAGTCTACGATCTCCTAAAAAAATGTGGTCGCAAATCGCAATACGAAATTGGAAGATCCTATCAGATTAATTGTGTATGATACATTGATCACAAATCAAAAGGAAGTTGTAAACAAATTTAATAAATACTACAATGATATTGGTCTGATATCGGTTTCCCTATAATACGGGTCCTAATATTTTAGTGGATTCTAACGTAAATAGTATACTGGATAAATTTGAACTTACAATGTATCAAGAAGTTAATTTAATCATATCTTGCTTAGATTCTTCAAGCTCAGTAGGACTTTATATCAGCAAAACTTATTACTCCGGTATTTAAATCAGGGTCTTAGCATGATATTAATAATTTCAGACCCGTATCCGTTCTTTCAAATTTTGCAAGACATTTCAAAAGGATTTTCCATAAAAGGTTACAATTATATGTACTTGGATGATAATCAATTAATTAATTCTAATCAGTTTGGATTTCAGAGAAATAGCAGCACACTTTCTGCATCTTTCAATTTATTAGATAATATTTACAATAATCTTAAAGCCAAACAGTTTACGTTCTGTATTTTCATTGACCTAGCCAAAGCTTTTGATTGTATAGATCATGCCATTTTATTAGAAAAATTAAGTAAACTTGGTGTTTGCGATGGAGCTTTTTCACTTCTTGAAGATTACTTACTCAATCGAAAACTTTATGTTCAATTGGGAAATTACAAGTTCAAAGAACTTTTTCTAAAATGTGGAGTACCTCAAGGCTCCATCTTAGGCCCTTTATTATTTACAATTTACATTTACAGCTATTTGCGGATGATGCGGTAATTACATATAGTGCTTTGAGTAGAGAAGATCTTCAACTACAGATGGAAACCGACTTAAACATCTTAAATAGTTTTTTTCTTGCTAATAAACATCGTCCTAATAAACCCAAAACTAAATTCATAATTTTCTTTCTAAAGAAAAAACTGCTTGAAGATTTCTGTAGAGTAGATAATATTTATTATCTAGGACTGAATCTTGCTTTTATTTAAACTGGATGACTCACATAACCTCTATTAAGCAAAAAGTTTCGCGGTACATAGCTGTCTTCCGACATATTGCGAAATATGTTCCAAACCAAGTTGCATTAAACTGCTATTATTCATTTGTTCATTCCCATTTATTTTATTTGATTCAAATTTGGGGATCTGCGGTAGTACTAAAGTTAAGGAACAAATCTATCAGAAATAAGCCTTAAAAGCACTCAAGAATACATGAGAACACCAACGATTTCCCTCTATTCTAATCGTCTGTGACCAATATCACAAATGGTAGAATATGAATTCATTCTGTTGGTTTATAGACTCAAATATAGCTGTAATAAAAAAATCGAAAATTTCAAAGGTTCAGTCCTTCCCGTGAGAAGTTTCTGTAACTGCATATTTGAACAAAAGAGGATTGATAGGTCATATGGATAGAAATATCTGCAAAATATTTAAAAACATACACACAAACAAGATATGATTGGATATAGTTACCTATTATCCAATAATAAAATAAAATATTAATATTATCCAATAGTTCCAGATCACATATATAATTATTACCCAAAAAGGAGTTTGAATTGTTTCCCAAAACGAATTTTAAATTTTTCTCCAGAAATACAAAGCCTTATGGTATGATTCCACCTGAAAACAGAAACATTTTACAAAATTTTTGCAGAAAATGTGACAAAGACAAGTACTGAAATTTACATTAGAGCGACTGAGATACAACATTTTTATTTTATGGGACAAAAAGTTGGGGAAATTTTGACATCAACAAAAACTAACCTATAAATTATTTAAAGAATATGAAAAATCTTTATTATTAATGTTTGACAATAATTTTATATCCTAAAAAATACTAATTACGAAACTATCTAAAAGTTGTTTTGCTATAAAATTATGTGAGGGGAAAACATAAAAAAATCATTCAGCAGGCGAAAAAAAAAGAAAAAGAAAATGAAGCTGTCAAATTTTTAACCCTAAAAAAATCCTCTATTATAAAAATCAGTCGTCATTTCGTCAAATATTTGTATAAAAATACATATTTGTAAACTGTGTATCGATCATTGAAACCGGACAATAACACCAATTATATGGAAGTGGTTGGAAGTGAAATGGAAAATAGCAGAATCCTTCGCGACAACAAAAGATCTAACGAATCAGTTCGATAAATCAGAAAATGATTTTAAAGTGTGGGCAAATTATCGGGAAGATACTCAAACAATTGACTGAGGATAAATGTAAGTACCTCTAATATGTCAGTGATTCAGTGAAACCATAATTTATGTTTATCTATATTTTACAGTTATTGTGAAGGCAACAAACGGACCACAATATGTTATTGGATGACGTGAATTAGGGAAGACAAAATTGAAGGCTGGAACTAGGGTAGTTCTTGATATGAAGTGCTCGTTTAATACGTGAAATGATTAACTACGCTCGTGAACATCAACCGTACATTATACATGAATGAAATTGATGCAATTGGATGTCTTCGTTTTTCCGAACGCACATCATCCGATCATGAAATTCAACGTACTCTAAAGGAATTGCTTTATCAAATGGATGGTTTCGATTCGTTTGGTTAGAGTAAATTAATTATGGCTACAAAGCGTCCGGATACACTAGATGCGGCATTATTACGTCCCGGACGTTTAAATCGAAATTCTGGTTCCTAATGAACGCACGTTTGGAAATTTTAAAAATCCATACCCAACCTTATCGTCAAACATGGTGAAATTGATTGAGAAGCCATTGTTAAATTGTCGGATAATTTTAACGATGCTGATTTAGGAAATGTTTGTATAGAGGCGGGGCTCTGCTATTCGAGCAGAACGGGAATACGTGATTCAGGTAGGAGATGCGGAGTAGAATTTCGACTGGTATAAGGAGGAACCAGATCCCATGAATTTCCTGTGTAGGATTTGACATGATTTGATGACATATTACGATCGAATGGTGATTTATGAATACAAGTAAGTCTTTCAATAAACAAATGGTAAAGTATTTAACTAAACTATTTCGTTTTACTTTAGATTACTTTACTTTAAAATGAATTTTCGTCTCCAATCTCGAAGCTATCCAAAGGATTTACAATTTGTAAGTAAAATTGTTTTATTGTCGAAACATTTTATTAATAAAATTATTTTGTGCCGTCAGTAAATTTCGATTAAGATACACCAATCTTTTTAACATTCATGCCCTATACCGGCTTATATCAACGCTACACGATGGTGAATTTTTCCAAGACGTCCTGCCAGGGGCAACCAGTAAAATAATGCCACTCAGCTTTGATGAATTAATTCTGATTGCATACGAGGGATTTGCGGCGTGGTTTTTGTCCCGAAAATCATTGAACAGCACAAGAATTAAATTTACCACTAGATAAACCAACAGATTTATATTTACAAAGAGGGCGACGATCTTTCTACGACCATTTCAACCTATTCAAGGTTTTCCGATCAAACAAATTCGATCGATTACGATATTTTGACAAATGAAATAGTAAAGTAAAATATTTTAAAATTGTATTTCTTATAAGACGTTTTTTAATAAAAACTACGATTACAGAACCAGAACTTATTTTTTATTTGATTTTATTTTGTGCTCTCTGGATGAGCAAATATGATTTAAACAGGTATCGCACAATGGAAATCTAGGTAGACATAGTTGACCAAAACCAACGAGCATCGTATTATTTTTATCCCATAATTCAAAATGTAACCATTTTTCTAGTGCTACTCTCGTCTGTTCAGGCTGCATTCGTTACAAAAAGTAGGGTTGCAATTTTGTAACGAGACAAAATCACCCAATGGAATATTTAACTTGCATTATTTGTCGCATATCGTAGTTTTACAACCGGTCCCTTTAAATTCTGTGTTATCAGGTTGATTTCCATGTGGGGATCCTGGTTCAAGTGCGGCCTATATAAGCGAAAAGTAGATGTATTTATGACTATGTAATCCTAATAAGAAATTCGACATTAAAGGCAATGATTCATGTAGAAATTTTGTCTGACAGACATAAATAATAATCGCTCTGATTGGTTAATATTTTTTTGTCTTATACGATCAAAATGAAATTCACACGTAAGTGATACATGTATAAAATTTTGTCGTATCGATATATTTTGACATTTTATAAAGCAAGCAACCTTAGAAATGTGTTTTTATTTTTGTTCGTTTAGATTTTTTTTTTATTATGTATTTTTTTTTCTCACTGACGTCAAATCTTATACAAAATTGAGCAATGTTCAATTTTTAATTTTTGTCGTACGATAAAACAATATGGCCGAAATTCAACCAACAAGAGCGATTATTATTTATGTCTTCCAGATAAAATTTATACATGTATCACCGCCTTAAAACTACTAACAGAGCTCTCACAATAGAAAAACTTTTACTTTTGCCTTACAAGTTTGTTTGAAAATAAAACTTGCAAAAAAAAAATTTTTTCGTTTTTACCTTAAGGAAAAAGTTAGCAAACTCTAAACTTTTGCCTTAAGAAAAGACTAATGAAGTTAGCTAAATTTCAAAATCAGGGTTTTTGATGTCATTTTCCAACCAAAACATGGTTAAAATGTAAATAAGTTCTAATTTATCGGTTTTATATATCTTAACATTATAATTAATAATATAAAATACAATTTTAAAAATATTATTAGTATGCAGATTAATAAAACGAAGTTGGTTTCAATAAAAAATTTTTTTCTCATTGTGAGAGATACTCTTAAGGTAAAAGTTTAAGGCAAAAGGTAAAGGCAATTTTTTTTTCTATTGTGAGAGCTCTGTTACTTGACAGTATGTAACATTTGTTCGTCGTACAATGAGGACATCCAATGTTAATTAATATGTGAGCTCGGTGGGGAATATTTCAAATATGTTTAGGGATCGCTTCCCGAAGATTCTTTTATTCGATTATCAAGAATTTCGTTGTAGATGAAATGTCCACCATACACTTTGATTTCAGCATCCAACAGATCGAAATGGAACTTTTCTGCAGAATATAGGAACTGGATTCTTGAACCTTTGGGATTTCGTTCAACAGCATCGACTTACCACAAGTTCTACTTACGCTACATATGTAATACCGATTTGTATTGCATTCTGGACATCGCGTTTGCGAGGGCGTTTCGCGGATTATTCCAAGATTAATTGCATTCCTTGTTTGGACACTTTGATTGTATAAAATCTCCTTCGATTTATTAATGAGAACATTTTTTGGATCTAAATGTTCATATAAAATATAAATGAAGATGTTGGGGAACATTTTTGCTCTTCGAACAAATTTATTATAATGTAATTCACGGAAACAACGATTCCCGCACCCTCAAATTTATAATATTGAGACATACATTTCCGCCAATGAGATGTGGCGTTCCTAAAATTATGTAAATAATAAATATTTAACATAAAGAATTGCACAACGTAAAAATTGCTTCCACGAGAAAAACAATTACACACCTTCATTTGTAAACCAATGTAATATCCTACACTGATCTCTTCCAACAGGCCTATATATTTCACTATAAATTCGTAATAATCTCCCTCGGCATGGGTTGACATCCGAATTCGTATTTCACGGTTCAATTCAAGCAAATCTATATTTTATACGCCATTGCACACATTCTGCACGAATTTAACGCGATCTTCCATTTTTATTGTGCACAAATATGGCCATAATTTTGAAATCACCGCTTAATAACTACATATCTACCGGGCATTTATCTACATATTATTATTACAATATATTAATATTCGTAGTCGTTCATCCTTATCGAATTCGTAAAATCACTTTAATTAAAATAACATCCTTCTTTTCAGAAATCTGGTACAATTTGAGTTAAAGGTAAAATTTGAATCGCGATATACATATTTCGCGATATACACATAAATCATAGGAACGTTTTGTAAAATAAAATAAAACAAATTAAAAAAAAAATAAAATATGTACTCCGTTTTAATTTTTTAGCGTGTTGTGTCAACGCACAAAGCGCAAAATGTTACTACACATTTCAAATTCACACATTTCATTCTAAAAATATCAAAATAATAAAAGTTTGCTGGGAGTGGGGGAATTTTTTCTGTTTTGTTGCCATAAAAAATAGTTTATTTGATATTTTTTACTTATAATTATGGCAACAAAACAAAAATTTAAAAAAAAAAAAATATTGAAGTGCGGGTCACACAAAGATAGAATCTATATTGTTCTAGTTTTCTGCAAAATAAAACGCTGTGTAGTAGAATAGGCCCATTAAGCTGAATAATAAATTTAATATCTAACTGAAAAATAAATTACCCCATACAAGATAAAACCAAAAACCCCAATTGTATTGTTCCGTAACACCAATAAATGTAACACAATTAATTCCCACTGGGGGTTTTTTTACACCAAAACAAATAAATTCAATCGTATCCAGTAAAATAATAAATAAAACACCTATTGTTGGTAAAAAAAAACACCGATCGAGGATGGGCTCCATTGAACACCGAAATTTTGAGTGTGATATTATTCAATTCAAATACTATAAAAAAACAAAATATTCATTTGTTTTTTTATTAACATTTAAAATTATGTATATAATTGAGCCCCCCCCCCCCCCAAACCCGCACTCAACAAAATGTTTACAGAGACTGAAAAATTTTGCAGCACGATAGCGCTGCTCAACCAACGTTATTTTTGTCCAACATTGACCAACGGTAAGAGGAAGACAACGTTGAAAGAAACATCGAGTATATTAGAAATTAACAAAATTTAATATCAATATTTTTGTGAAACATTTAAAAACGAACGACGAATTCTTGTACATATAAGCAACTGTAAAATAATCGATATATAAAACGAAAAAATGAAACACCTACCTTTTGTCATCTTTGTTAGCTGAACATGATCTTTCGTGACTCACGTAAAAAACACACCAAAAATATAAAAATTACACTAACAAGATGAACACTGAACTTTAGAGGAGACACATAGAACGTCCCGTTAATCAATAAAATATTAGAATTACACAACACTTGCACATCACAAACACATAAAACCACAAAACACTTAAATTATACCGCGCACTTCACTTAATTTTATTATTTAATTTATATTTAATTTATTTATTTATTATTTAAATTACACTAAAACTTTAGGCACTGTTTACTAAAAATACCGTAGCCGACATATACGTAACGAATTGGTACAATAAATTTTCCTGGATGCACAAACCACCACAAGACACTAAATAGACTGATCGTACGTAATAAATTTGTGCACAGAAAATTGAATTTGGTTACGGTAAATACCAAAATAAAACCGAAAAAATACGGTGAGCTACATAAGATAATTTATATTAAACAGAAAAATTACAGTAGGTCACAGAAGAAAATTATTGACGCGCACATATGAAATGCAGCTTATTCATCCTGCATTGACTAGGGTTTTATGAGCCTCCTAATCTTGTTCTTTATTTTCGATCACACCACTTGCTCCTGGGTTCATTGGTGAACACTTTGAATGTAAAATGTCGCCTGGAATCAATAAAAGTACGATGACTTTTACTTTTATCTTTAATACCCAGCATTGTTTCGATAGTCATTTTCATCGTTTATCGTGTGGCGTCACTGTGAAACATATTTGCTATGCTGCCTCCTGTACGGAAGGAATGTATCTTCAGTGAGTTTCACCATTTTAAATTTTACATTGTTGCAAGTAGTTTAAAAACCGGCTGGTCTGGTCATTAGTCGTGTTCTGAAAGCATTTGCTCAAATGTGCCGCATTGCTGTTTAGCGCTGTTTTATCATCAATTTAATGGAATTTTTAATTGTTCATAAATAATGGGCAATAATTGGGTCGTTTCTATTGCTTTTTTACCCGCCCTTTATACAGAATAAAAGACTTAAACAACAAGCGCCATTTTTGGCGGCCTACTTGAAGGTAACGGGTTTTTTTTAAATATATTCTCCTGCTATATATTATCTGCCATTAAATGAATTAAATCAAATTTTGAGATTTTTTATTCAAAGCGCTGTTCAGACTCAATATAAACTAATTTTTATTGCTTCCAGGAACTCATTCTGCATACTAAATTCATGATTTCTTATCTTCTTCTTAACAAACCAGCACATTTTAGTTTGCGAACTCTAATATCGGCCTCGACATTTAGACAGAGCGAAAATATTTTGCATAAACCATGACTATCAATTTCATAAATAATGAAAAGTTATTTTCATAAGAGCAACTTACTTGCCCTAGTGCAAGTTACTTGCCCTTGTGCAAGTTACTTGCAATTGTGCAAGTTACTTGCCCTTGGGCCTTGTGCAAGATACTTGCCCTAGTGCAAGTAGCTTGCACCAGTGCAAGTAACTTGCACAAGAGCAAGTAACTTGCACAAGAGCAAGTAACTTGCACTAGGATAGTAACTTGCACTACGTCAAGTAACTATAGTATCCTGACCATAAGTTATATATATTATTCTATCACGACATAACAATAGAAATCTTAAATAAATTGAAATACATTCAAACCTATTTTGTGGGATCTATGTTTTGTGCGTTTTTTTTTTGCAATTTTTTTATGCGATATGAAAAAAAATTATTCAGAACAATCAACTTAATTTCTTTCAAAATTTAAATCAAATTAGAACATAATTGAATGTGAAAAATTCGGAATTTTAAATTCAATTGTGCCGCTTAGAAGTTTCATGAAAATTTATATAGTTGCTATAATTTTTACGGAATGGGTGTAATTTCCGGGCTGATAGTGATTGGATGGTGAACTTTCGCTATAGTGATAGCTCGACTAACTTTATTTGCTTGGATGATAGTGTTCTCTCATTATAATTTGTCATGTGCCCTAATTTTCTAAGCAGTAAGATAATTTGTAAACGTGTAAGCGATAATTTATATTGCCTTTTTACAATATTCTCATTCTCTAATTGCACTCCAAGATAAAATTTAAAACGGTTACGATAAATAATTGTCAAAACTTAACACACTCTTATGATGTATGTAGGTTCATGTTTAGACTTTGAGGACCCATAATTATACTGTTCCCATATAAATTTCAACAATAATCTTATGGATATTAATGTAAAATGTATTATCGGAAATAACTTCCTTACAGGGAAAAAGATTGATCTTGGTCCAAACCAGGTATGAGTCGAGTTATTACCTAAAGACAAATTCTTAGCATGTTACAGAGTCGAAGAAATAGAAGAAGATTTAGTAATTGGAAACCAAGAATACGAAAAAAAAATCGCTCGATGATAGACAACTACAAGCCAGAGAAAACAAAGGACATTAGTATATAAGTATATAGTAATATAGTATTGAAATACCAATTGAAAGACGAGAGACCTGTTTGGCAACACCCAAGACGGTGATCGCCGCGGGAAAAAGTGCATGTCGATAAGCAGATTGAGGAATGGCAGCGACAAAATATTATTCGCCCGAGTGTGTCCGAATTCGCAAGTCCCATCGTATTGGTATCGAAGAAAGATGGAACCAAATGACTTTGCATTGACTACCGGAAATTGAATAGGCAAACTATAATGGACCGATACCCATTGCCCTTAATCGACGATCAGGTCGATCGATTACATAGTTCTCGTATTTTCACAACTTTAGATCTACGAAACGGATTTCTCCACGTGATGGTCGATGAAAATAGTGTCAAATATACCGCTTTTGTCATTTCAACAGGTCATTTTGAATTTCTACGCATGCCATTTGGCTTAAGTACTGCGCCAGCAGTATTTCAAAGATACATACACAGGGTATTCAAAGATCTAATGATGAAATTGGAAATCTTAGTTTACATGGACGATATCATTATTCCGACCGGCAATGAAGAGAATGGATTGGATAAACTAAGAAAGGTGTTACATGTGGCAGCAGAATATGGCCTGGAATTTAAAAGGCGTAAATGTCGGTTTCTATGCCGTAAAATTGATTACCTCGGATACGAGATTTAAAAAGGTTTTATAAAGCCATCAGAAGCCAAAACCAGGCCATGATAAAGTTCCTGCAACCAACGACGATCAAACAAATACAAAGTTTTCTCGGGTTAACTGGGTATATTTGAGAAGATTTGTGGCAAATTACTCAGTGGTGGTAAAAACGTTATCTGATTTGCTAAAGAAGGATAAAAAGTTCCAGTACGGACCGTCGCAGAAAGCAGCATTTGCAGAATTAAAACGATTATTAACTACGAAACCAGTGCTTTATATTTTTCGACCTGAAGCCGAGTCCGAGCTCCATAAAGACGTATCAAAATTTGGGTTTGGGGTGATTCTGTTACAAAAAGGTCATTATGATGGTCAATTCTATCCTGTTTACTACTTTAGTAAAAAAAAAACTTCAACATGTCAAGAGAGGTATTGTTCATATGAACTGGAGGTACTTGCCATCATAGCATCGTTAAAAAAAAATTCGTATTTATTTGCTGGGAATTAAATTTAAAATCGTTACGGATTGTGCTGCGTTCAAATCAACAATGAGGAAGAGAGATATTACTCCGTGAATTGCTGGATGGGCGTTGCAGCTGGAGGATTTCGGCTATGTGTTAGAGCATAGAGCGGTACTAAGATGAAGCACGTATAGATGCTCTCAGCCATAATCCTGTCACTTTGTTAATACAGAACAAATTCCTAGAAAGAATAAAAAAGGCTCAGCGAGAAGACGAACATTTTACTGCAATTATAAAGATACTTGAATACGAACCCTACGAAAGTTTTATAATAGAGAGAGGCGTTTTGTACAAAGGAGAGGACGAAGGTCGGAAATTATTGTGTGTTCCGAAGAAAATTCAAGGCGAACTCATTAAAAACACACACGAAACTGGACATTTTGGAACAAAGAAGATGATGGAGATCATTTCCTGAGAATACTTCATCCCAAATCTGAAAAAGAAGTGTGACAGTTATCGCAGAAATTGTATTGCGTGTATTCTAGTTGAACGTAAGTCAGGAAAACAAGAAGGTTTCCTGCGCCCGATTGACAAAGATAAGTATCGACCACGATACCATAAGTATCGACTGCAGAGATACATAAACTCTACTTGGCAAAGAAGCATCGGTACGACGCTAGACCAAGTATTGTTTGTTGTTTGATGGAAGAAGAACTGATGAATGATTTGACGCAAGAAAAAGATACGATCAAAGAAACGGCAAGAAACGAAATTATAACGGTCCAAGAGGAAAACAGACGTGTGTATAGTCGAAAACGGAAGAAAGCGTCAATATACATGATTGGAGGTATTGTTGCTATTAAGCGTACCCAGTTTGGTTCTGGAATCAAATTAATGCCAACATTTATTGGTCCGTATAAAATTACCGAAGTTAGTCCGAACGACCGCTATAAAGTCGAGAAGCTTGGAGAGTATGCGGGTCCTGTTCACACGAGTACCAGTGCATATTTTATGAAGAATTGGAGAACTTCTTAACATATTGGTGACGATACAGATGACGATGAAGATTCCGAAGAAGACGAGCTCCCGAAACGGAAGAAATTATTCAAATGAATTGAAGATGTAGTTTACAACGAAGAACTATATAGAATATTGTCCCTAATGAAATTTTTTTTTGTCAAGCTAAAGACGAAGAGCTGCAAAACGTAGAAGTGTAGTCAAAGAAGACGTGTAATCGTAAAAGTAGATGTACGGTTCAAACTCGAAGACGACGATGCTGAGGAGGATAACTTGTTCGTCGGGACGACAAAGATGCAGGAGGGCCGATTTTCTAGGATCAACCTGTCTCTTAAGATTAAAGCATTAACCCTCCGTTACCAACCACTGAGTCGAATCCGCACCCAATTAATTTTTAATTGAAGAAAAGCCGTGGAAAATGAGCTAGTACGTGGTTTAAATTTCTTGTATTTTATCATTTATATGTTTGAAACTAGTTAAAATAGCGTTTAGGACACTTTTTTATCCCGGGAAGACGGAGTCCTTATTTTTTAAAAAGTGTTGAACCGATTTTTTCTATTTTTTTCATAGTAATTTTTTATCCATGGCGATGTTAGTACTTTTTTCTTTATGAAGTTTTTTAAACATGTACAATATTTATTTTTTTATTTATTAATTAAAAAAATAATTGTTAATAGTGGTATATTTCTAAATTAACATTATTTTTAATTTTTAATTTTTTGTATTTAGAAATTTTATTCGCATTTTAGAGATATGTGGCTTTTAAATGTGGGTTGATTCGAACCATGGTTAGAAATTATGTAAGTGTACATATGGTTAGTAACGCAGGGTTAATATGTGTTGTACTTGTCTATATAAACTTGTATTCTTGAATGTTATTAGTATTGGTAATTTTAACGTTTTGTTGGTACGCAGAAAAAAGTTAGTTGATAATCGACAACGAGAAAATAAAGATCATAAATTAAAATAATTGTTGCGTATTGTGTTTAAGTATAAATTTCCACAAATTTCCACCAAGTCCATTTGTATTTTCTAAATGGAAAGAATTTTATAACTTGTTTATGTAAAGTATCGCAGTTGTTTAAACTGTTAGAACTTGGCTTGTTTAATTCTAAAATAAAACTATAAACTAAAATATCAAAAATTGTGTAATTGGTTATCAAGGCACCATGTAATTGATGTTTAAGTATAATAAAGTTTAAATTGTTAAATATATTTATGTATATGGAGAAGAGTGGTCTGCGCTTCTGAAGCTGTTAACAATAAGTTAACGCATCAACTAAAGCAGCGTATTTTTCCCTCACCTTGCTCCTTACCTTATTGTTGCAACTTTTACATGCAACTTCTATTTTCAGTAAGGCGGTCAAAATTGAGAAACAATTGATTGCGAGGTTATACTCAGCTTGTCTAATTTATTTCTGATTTGATTTTACAAATTTTGGTCTTTATTTACCAAATTATACAGCTAATCATACACAAAATATTTAATTAGTTTATTGCCTATTCTGCATAAAGAATACGTTCAACTTCGATTTATAATTTTACTTTATTCATTATTTTTCATCATTTAATTATTTTGAAATACGATAAAAATATATAACACATTCTTTATGTATGAATGGTAATGAACTTCACAATTTGCTTATGATATTTACTATATTTTACAACATAAGTGTATGCATTTACAAACGAATGGAATGTAATGTTATCTCATTACAATTGCAGTTAATTATTAATAATATCCAAACGAAAGTGTTTTGCACATTCAAGCAAAAACCACAAAATAGCATTGACCGGCGACATTGAGAAGATGTACAATCAATTTTTATGTATATTATTTCGTTTCCGGAGCAGATACTGTCGCAGAAGTTCGCAATCTGAAAGGCAAATTTGCTCTAGTATTTCAAACTGATGGATTTAAATTGAGAAAGTTCAACTAACATTATTTCTGTCCACCAAAATTTCTGAGCAAATTTCGATATTCCAAAATCCATAATAATATTACGCCTCCAATGGAGCAGAGTTGACGTTTTCACTTTCAAGTTGAACCTGGAGAGCAGTTCAAAACCGATGAAATGTCAGATTATTTAGTAGTATTCGAGAGTATTTGATGCCTTTGAGTGGCTAGCCTTATCAATATTCGTAATTAGGATCATTTTACAAAACTTTTGGTTGATGAAGCTGGGCTTGGACGATGAACTGCCAGAGTTGAGATTAATTGAATGTCTACGGATTAAGCTGCATGGTTTACAAAATGGTAAGGTCGAATTACATGTGTTCTCGGCTGCCAGCGACAAGACGTACAATACTGTAGTATATTGTAGAGCATTGAATCCAGATTGGATGCTGCACCTGACTCTAATGTCATCCAAAACCAAAGTAGCCACCAATAAGCAGATATCCCTCCCAAGACTAGGACTATGTGGCTGATGAAGTTATTAGGTTTGGTGAAGGATACAATTGAGCAGCCTAATGTTAACAAAGTTTCCACTATTGTTTTGATGTGGTTATCATGTACGATCTGACAACTCTCGAGGAGTACTTACATGTGTCCATTCAAATTGGTAAATTTACAGCAATGGTGGTAAGTTCAACGATTTTTAAGGAACGTGAGATTACTTAAAGCTACAAGAATTTTAGATTATCTAACTGTAAGTGAGCTGTGATCCGCATTGCTTACAGAAAGGCAGAAAATTCAGAAAAATAGCGATATTCTACCCATGGTCAGTGTTGTGCCTGTTTTTTACGTTACGTAATATACTCGGTTTTTTACATGTTAAATACGTATTCTACACATAACAATTTTTTACAAAATGTAAAATACAAAAACTATTCGTAACTAATTCAAAATTACTTATAGTTCATAATCTCAATTCTTACGTATCTAAATACGAGGGTATATCAAAAAGTCTTGCAATATCATATGAAAAAAAAGGGTGAGTGAGACAACAGTATATTTTTCAAAACCATTTTTTGTCGCGATGAAACTTCTAGAAGAACATTTCGATGTAAATTTTACAGTTCGTTCGTTTTTGTCAATTTAGTAACACGTGTTTTGAATTTTTCTTAAAACGAATGAAATTGAATATCGCACCGTTATTAAATTTTTCTGTAAAGATGGACGAAATGCAATTTATATATTCAACTTTATGTCAAAAGTTTACGGCGAATCTGCACCATCATATGCCACAGTAACAAGGTGGGTAAAATTATTCAAAAGTGATCGGGAGTCATTAGAAGACGTCAACCGCTCGGGTCGGCCAGCAGATGCTATTAGCCATGAAAACGTAATTTTGGCCGAATCTATTGTATTGGAGGACCGGCGTATTTCTGTTCCGCAGTTAGCGTGGAGACTTTCTCTTTCATACGGTACCACATATACTATATTACATGACCACCTTCACATGTCGAAAGTAAGTGCGCGATGGGTTCCCCGTTTGTTGAATGCAGAATAAAAAAAAATGCGTGTTCAAACTTCAAAGGCGATTTTAGATATATACAAAGAAGATTCAGAAAATTTCTTTGATAACATAATAACAGGCGATGAAACATGGCTTCATCACTGGGATCCGGAATCCAAACAAGAATCGATGCAATGGATTAAACGTAGTGAACCACCACCAAAGAAATTCAAAACTCAACCGTCTGCTGGTAAGGTTTTGGCAACAATTTTTTGGGGTGCTGAAGTAATTTTGATAATCTATTATATGCCACCGAAAACCACAATCACAGGCATATATTACGCAGCGGTTTTGCGAAAATTTAAAAAAGCGATCCGGGAAAAACGGCCAAGGAAAGTTAGGAAAAAAATCTTGCTTCTTCACGACAATGCACCAGTGCACAAGCCTAATATTGCTCAAGCTGCATTAAAGGACTGCGGCTTCGTGGAAATTCCGTATCCACCGTACAGTCCAGACTTGGCACCCAGTGACTACTTTCTGTTTCCCAATTTGAAAAAAACACTAAGGGGCCGGAAATTTTCCAGTGACTATGAAGTACAGTCTGTTGTAAATGAATATTTTATGGAGCAAAAGAAATCTTTTTTTTAGAGGGTTTAGGCAAGTTAATTGATCGATGTGACAAATGTATAAACCTTAAAGGAGATTATGACGAAAAATAAAAATATTGCTGTCTCACTCACTCTTTTTTTTCATATGATATTGCAAGACTTTTTGATTTGCCCTCGTATATAAAGAAAATTGGATATAGGTATGATGTAAAATGAGAATTGAACTTTAAATAATTGAATTGAATTGAATTTATTTATAATTCTTCTAATTTATTAATTATAATTAAAAGTAAAATATTTGTAGAAAAATATAAATAAAATTAGTTTTTTTTTCAAAGAAAATATGGTTTGTTTCTCAGCTACTAACTTATTTTTTAGAATAAAAAAACAAAATCCACAACACTATGGGATTGAAGTGTAAAACGATTAATCATCGAACTCATTCAATGTTAATACTATAACATTTTAATGTTATCGGTTACAAAAATTGTTTAGATAATTACGAGAAATCATTACCATCTTTCGACAAGATTATTTAACTTGACACAGACAGAGACATCTGTAGTGCAATTTGTTCTCTTGCTTAAAATAAGAATTACATTGCTTAAAATAAACAACTTCATACTGCTCTAATATTGTAGCAAAACGAAATAAAAAAATTGTTGCGCTATGTGACGTAAGGAGAAAAAATCCAAAAATTTAGGTGTCATTTGTTATTGTCAAATGTCAACACAAAAAAACAGAAATAAAAATCGAAAAATAAAATCAGGGACATATAAAAATTTAAATATAATATTATATCAAAATAATATAATTATATCCGCCAGCTCCAAATACACCAGCTCCAAAACTAGAGGATTTTATTACGGCCAAGGAATCAAGGATAGTGCAAATTTGCTTAAAAACGATATTTCGTATGAATGAGTTGGAGTTCAAAACTATGCTTGTTCGATGTATCGCTCATCTTAGCCTTAGCTATAAGAATACGGCAAATCAAAATTTGGCCCGAGATATTAAAATTTTACTAACCGTTTTCGAGTGAGTTTTCTATTATTAATTAAATTACAAGTCAAATGAAACTATACCAATGGCTCTTTGGCTCGAATATTTTAATTTTCCTAACTAAGTAGAATTTTGACTGAAAAATAAATATTTTGTTTACTTATGCTTATAATAATTATTAATAAAAAACAAATATGTTGTATTTCAAAAAAATTGTTTATTTATTTATTATAAATTCAGTTTTACTCTTAAAAGTAACATTAATGAAATTTTGTTTATCGCAAATCTTCATTATCATCACTATCCACAAATCGAATTAGAATTTCTTTATTATTTAAAGAATAATATTAATAAATATGAATTAATTTTTTAGACCTAATTAATGTCATGCTATTTCGAATTAGGCAAGGAATTTGACCCCGATTTGAAAATATCCGTTCAATCTGCGCTGTCGATGCTGGAAGATTTAATAATTTCAGTGCTAAGTTGGATACGTTTGGGTGGCTTCGCTCCAGTGCTCCAAAAAATGTTTGGAATCTTTTGAGTATAAAGTTTGGAAAATTCCACTTTGTTTTTGTAAATGTGCCAATCCTCAATCCTCAAATTTCCGTAGCCAATTAAATTTGTCAGACACCAAAATAGTTATGGCAAATATATCAAAATTTATTTTTGGTAAAGATTTTATCGAAAGCGTACAAAACTCAAAAGAATTGTTTGATCCCATATGTAATCTTATAAACACTTTCCAACGTGGAAAAACTACTTTAGCGAATGCTGGTTTTATGTGGCTATTATTTAACGTGCAGGTAAGATTTAGAGATAAACTACAAATATTTTTCGAAAAACGCCAGCTTATTGTGTGCATCCTTATTACGATAACGACCTTTTAATTGATAGTCAAATGGATAAAATCAATCAGTTTTAACAAATTTAAATGGCCAAGGAAATGAGGATTGGCTCATTTACAAAAACGAAAGTGGAATATCCCATACTTTATACTCAAAAGAAATAAGAAATCACAAGATTTTTGGAGCATTGCAGCGATAAGCCACCCTAACTTATCCAACTTTGCACTGAAATTATTAAATCTTCGATCACATTCGAAACATGTCTCTCCCTAGTCGAAAATTTTTATCAAACAGACTCTTAGGGATTAACTACGATAGCTGTCTTAAAGAAAGTCGTGCAAACCTATCTGAAAACTCCGTAATATTAATCGATATTACTATTTCGATTTTTATTTTTTTTTTATATTTGACATTTGACAAGAACAAATGACACCTAAATTTTTGGATTTTTTTCTCCTCACGTCACATAGCGCAACAATTTTTTTATTTCGTTCTGCTACAATATTAGAGCAGTATGAAGTTGTTTATTTTAAGCAATGTAATTCTTATTTTAAGCAATAATCGATAGAAAACAAATTGCACTACAGATGTCTCTGTCTGTGTCAAGTTAAATAATCTTGTCGAAAGATGGTAATGATTTCTCGTAATCATCTAAACAATTTTTGTAACCGATAATATTAAAATGTTATAGCATTAATATTGAATGAATTCGATGATTAATCGTTTTACACTTCAATCCCATAGTGTTGTGGATTTTGTTTTTCTATTCTAAAAAATAAGTTAGTAGCTGAGAAACAAACCATATTTTCTTTGAAAAAAAAATATTATTTTATATTTTTCTACAAACATTTTACTTTTAATTATAATTAATAAATTAGAAGTAATATAAATAAATTCAAAAATTTCAAATCCATTTCTCATTTCACATCATATACCTAAATTTATTTTTCATATACGTAAGAATTGATGTTTTTGAATTAGTTACGAATGTTTTACGCAGTGGTCCTCGCAGTAATTGCATTTGCAAAGTGTATATTTGGATAACGACTTTTGTAGTTATGCTTATGTCGTATTTTATATTAATTTAACTTACCATCTTTTATTAATATAGTTTTTATCGAATAAAATTAAATGTATTAATATGATACAAATTTACGTTTCGTATATTAAGGTTTGCGGTTTTACTAAGGTTTTTAAATACGCATTTGATTTTATACAATATTATACGTTTTATACAGTAATTTAAGTATATTACCATTTTTTACGTAAAAAATGTATAAAACAGTTTTTTACATACAATTGCACAACACTGCCCATGGTGCCTTTTATAGATGAGAATGGTAGTTTGAGGGTCGGTGGCAGACTAAAGCATTTAGACTGTCAATATAATTATAAACATCCGGTCCTTCTAAGCCAAAGCACCACATATTCAGTGGTTCAAATGATTAAGAATGTGGACTCTGGTCAAATGTGCGTGAAGTTATCCCAGTATTTCATCCCAGAAAAATAAAAATTGTTCATCAGGCAATACTAGGTATATCCCATCCCATGGATTTTTAATTTCATCCCAGAAAATTTTAAAATGTCACAAAATATGATAATTGATGATTTAAAGTGTCCATTCTTCAAATATCTTTCATAAATTTATGAAAGCCAGCCGTATGTTGAGATTGGCGCGAAAGCCAATCTTTATTTAAATAATTCTTCTGTACGTTAGTTTGAAATTGAACTCCTCCTAAACGGCTGAACCGATTTTGATGAAATTGTATGTGTGTATTTGGGTAAGTTCTTGGATAGTTAAGATTTACAATTGGACCCGGTAGGTGGCACTGCGATCGGGCTCTAGAAATTTTTTATTTTTTTTTTAACGAAATTTTGATTTTTTAAGATTTCTCGTATATCAGAACACATAACCCCAAAATTTCACCGCCCCCAAATCTTTGGTATATATGTTTGTGTAGATCTGTGATGAGCCGGTGATGATGTGATGAAATTCCGGATGATGAAATGTTGAAAAGACTGCCAGATGTTGTTGATAAAATTGTAGCACGGAATATAGCAGAAAATTACTGATGAAGCCAACACTATTGGTACAGTTACGAAATTGATGATGAACTTGAAGAAAATTGGTATAACGAAACACTATCGATGATTCCAGATTAACAACTGTTTTATTATTAAATATAAATAGGTTCTATAAGACACTGTGGTTTCTCGGTTTGCCAATTATAAATGTTGATTGCTCAAAGGTTCTCAAAAAAGTGAACGAGTTTTATTTATTTTAGTTCTTACTAGAAAAATGGCATATTCTTGTACACTAAATTAATTAATTACAATTTTAAGCTGAACTTAGTTAAGATATTCAAATTTCCAAATATAAAGTACTAACGAGTTTAACTTTACTATATGCGCAACCAATTCTAGTACAAATTTTGGTTTACGTAGAGTACTCAAAGTGACATATTCGTGTTGACAAAGTGTTTACAATTGGATTCCTAATTTATATAAAGATAAGTATAAAAAATATTATTTCTAATTTAAATTTGATAATTAATTACATAAATTTTACTTTCAGATTTATAACAAAAATTCCGGTACAAAAATATTGATTAAAATTATATAATGAAACTGGTAAGTATATAATAACATATTTAATTTTTGTTTCTTAAGTTTAATTTTAGGCTGAAACTGGAGAACAGCTGATGCGATCATTTATAATGATTTGTGTGTAATAAAGTTTAAATCAAAGTTCAAGGTGTTTTGTGTTTTATTCTCACCAACAATATATATATTATTCTTCTTTAATTGTGTATGTAATTAAACTCCTCCTAAACGGCTGGACCGACTTTAAAGAAATTTTGTGTGTATGTTTCTGGATGGTTAAGATTCACAATTAGACCAGGTAGTTGAGACTACGATTGGGCACTAGGAAATTTATTTTTTATTTTTTAACCAAAAATTTTATTTTTTACTTTTTTAAGATTTCTTTGGTATCAGAACATATAACCTCAACATATGGTCCCCAGAAACCTAAAATGTCGTCATCGATCTCTTGTGATTTGAATACAACATGATGACCTAACTGTCTACAAAAAAAATCCCAAGACCAACCGTATGTTGAGATTGGCACAATACATACGTGATTGGCCCATTCTGTTCATTTTTAAGAACAAAATTCAGATTTTAATTAATGGTTCTCAGGAACCTGAAATGTCGTCTTCGATCTCTTGTGAATTGATTCTGAAAAGATTCTGCCATTTACACATACGACCCTATAGCGCCAATACTATCATACGGATGGTCTTGAACTTTTTTGCGGAGGTAGTTCACATTGAGTTCAAGCGATATCGAATGAGATCGGTTACGACACTTTAGGTTCAGAGGAACCATTCGTTTAAATCTAAAATGTATATTTGTTTAAAGAGGACCATCTCAGGATGCTTTAGCCCCAATCTCAACATACGGATCGTGACGTGAATTTTATTTTTTATAGCAGACATGATGCCGTGTTGAAATCAGAAGAGATCAGCTTGATTTAAATCAATAATTCATACATGAACAGAATGGGCCAATCACGTATGGACGTATTGTGCCAATCTCAACATACGGTTGGTCTTCATGTTGTATTTAAATCACAAGAGATCGATGACGACATTTAAGGTTTCTGATACCAAAGAAATCTTAAAAAAGTAAAAAATAAAATTTTTGGTTAAAAAATAAAAAAAAAATTTCCTAGTGTCCAATCGTAGTACCTACCACCTACCTGGTCTAATTGTAAATCTTAACCATCCAGAAACATACACACAAAATTTCTTTAAAATTGGTCCAGCCGTTTAGGAAGAGTTTAATTACATACACAATTAAAGAAAAATAATATACCAAAGATTTGGGGGCGGTGAAGTTTTGGGGTTATGTGTTCTGATATACGAGAAATCTTAAAAAATCAAAATTTCGTCAAAAAATAAAATAAAAAATTTCTAGAGCCCGATCGCAGTGCCACCTACTGGGTCCAATTGTAAATCTAAACCATCCAAGAACCTACCCAAACACACACATACAATATCATCAAAATCATTTCAGCCGTTTAGGAGGAGTTCAATTTCAAACTAACGTACAATCTCAACATACGGCTGGCTTTCATAAATTTATGAAAGATATTTGAAGAATGGACACTTTAAATCATCAATTATCATATTTTGTGACATTTTAAAATTTTCTGGGACGAATTTAAAAATCCTGGGATGGGATATACCTAGTATTACCTGATGAACATTTTTTATTTTTCTGGGATGAAATACTGGGATAATTACACGCGCTTCTGGTCAATCGCTAACGTTTCACCTAACAAGCCCGAATACCTAATAAGCCCTAATTTGTGTAATTGGAGGAAAAATCACTAAACGAGAAATTATAAAAAAATGCGTAGTATGTTTAAAAAACAATGCGAAAATCTCAAAGCAACTTACGGGAGGCCTGTCAACAGTAAGATTGCAAGCTGCAAGACCATTCACATCGTGTTGTGTTGGAGGCGCTAGTTTTATCAAGGGTTAAATTGCGATATTTATCTGGATGGTCACAAATGCTATTATGCACTTTGTGGTTCTGTGTGACTGCAACCATTTATGCTTTATCGCTGCTCTAAATAAATTTGTGTCGAACCCAAGATCACCAGCCCACAGGTACCTAGCGGAAGTGGTTCAAATTTTATTGGAGCGAAAAATTATTTAGATTCACCACACCTGTTTCTTCACTTATTGCCGGTTAATGGGAGGCTACTGTCAAGTCTGTAAAGACACACATTAAAAACGCTCCGCAGATCCTCACACTACTTTTGAGGAGATGGCAACTTTTTTGAGTTGCTGCAGCAGATGATGATGAATCTTTTTACGTTTTATTGCCAGCTCATTTTATTAATTATGGCTCAGCGAATAATTATCGTATCTGATGAAGAAATAAATGAAAACATTTATGTTGGCAGACTCTCCAGATGATAATTCATAAAGCAACCCGTTCAACGATTTTGGAATCAATTCGACACATAATATTTTAACAACTTCAACAAAAGGGTCAAATGGCGAAAGGCGGAATGCAACCTCAAACTCGGAAATATTGTTTTAATCAAAGAAGACACTCTGCCGGGCAACAGCAACAAGTGGGTTCTTGGTCAAGTCACTGGCAGATGATCGCGGATGATGATCGCGGTGGATGATCGCGGTTTAGTTCGACTCGTAACACTAAAGACTGCGACAACAATATTAATACGACCAATAGTTAAACTCTGTAAGCTACCAGACTTTAAAGGAAATGTCAATAACAACCAGCCATGCCAATTAAATACAGGCTGCAGGATCTGGTCTTAATCCTTTTTCACTAACAATGTATGATATGTATCAAATTTGAAGTCCCGCCATCCGTAATAAGTCGCGGTGGAGGTAATGACCAGTAAGACACATTGTTTGGGCTGCATTGCCCGGCCCAAATGGCTTCACTTTAAATTAATAGATTTGCCGCTCCTGTGCCGTAAAAGCAGTCTTGTCACGGGATGATTCTGCATGTCAAACAGTTCGTCAATTCTTTGATTGGGGTGCGCGTCTAACTCTCATTCAAGCGTCACCGGTAAGCTCCATTCACTTTTACTAACCTCTATTACCCTCACTGCTATACGGCTATAGAGATATTAGGTAATATCTTTATTTTATTGGTTTGACAACTTTCTCAATCCCAATTTCATACTCGTACAGCGTTGTATTTCTATTTTTTGCCTGTATCACGTAGCTTATGAGATTTTATTGATTCTGCTGCCACCTCGCTCACATTTAGTGTTACGACAATGTTAAATAATTCCCAAAAACTAATGCCTTGATATAGAGGAGATTCGTAGTTAGGCACAATGTTGAATTCGATATATTGTGAGGTGTTAATCCGAAAGTTTTTACCTATTGCTTAATAGCATATGGCGTATTGCGTCAGCAGTTTTAATGAATGCTTTGAGTTTCCTATATTGGCTGCGGGCCAATAGTCGGGTAAATCGATTACCAAACTTCGAACACTTTTTTTTCGTTATTTGTTAAAAATTTGATTTTTCATCGCAACAAATTTGCAGCCTACATTGTTTCATCCTGTAGTATAAACAAACCGGAGCTTCATAAAATAAAAACATTATATTATAGAGCTTTTCGCAATAAAAAACCAATTAAAAGATGTCGCTAAGTATAAATTAAAGCTAAATATTAAAACCTAAAGTTTGTTAACTAAAATTTAACAATTTATAATTGTATACTGCCTGGTTTAATAGATTATTGAAATCTCCTGGAACTGAAAATAACCGAATATGAGCGAATTGAAATAAGAAAAGAAAAAAATTGGAAAAATGTGACATTTTTCTATTATTGTTTTTCAGCGCGCAGCAACTACGATGATAAATATTTTGCGATGAAAAGCTTTATTTATGCCAACCGTATTATAAATAAAAATTATAATTGTTTTGAGTTTCATTTATTATATTAAAGATTTCGCGCTTAACTTACAATAATAATGGTTTATTTTCGTAAATAGTTATTTAATTATTTTACACTTTTCTGTAATTTCAAGTAAATTTATTACAGAGACATCTGTAAACGGATTTTCAAATTACAGAAAACTCGGTTTTGCAATCTGTTCTGTTTTGTAATAATATTTAATTAACAAAACCATGACAACGTTGATTTTTTGTATACAAAAATAATAATAGATTTTGATGTAAAAATTTTATTATATGAATAATATTATTGTTTCTACATGGTGATTCATAAAATTTCGTTTCAGCTCACGTTTTCTCTTTAATTTTGTTATAAATGGAGAATGTTTAGATTGCTATTAAGTGCATCGTTGATCTCAAAAATTCTGAGGTGCATGTGACCAGAATTTACCAAATAAGTTACATTTTTATAAAACTAAATTTTAAATTGGATGTAAGAGGAATCCGCGGCACCACCCTTTATTATCTTACTTTATAAACCTACACAACTAAACGGAAAGCTCATTTTTATAGAAAATTAATAAATTTATGCTCCGCTTTAGTTTAAATTTACCAAATAAATACTACATTATGATGGCTGATTTTCAAATATGTGTTCTTTGAATAGTTTATTAAAAATATAAAATTAAAATTTAGATGATTTGTTTAATTTTTTATTCATAAATTCATGTTCAAAAATTTTCCAATTACCACGGTTTCTTATAGTACTGCAATAAAAGCTTCCCCTCTACTGAAAGCTCTCTTTTTAATATTACGGCTCTTCAAAATCATAGATTGCTCTGCTTTTACCCGACTATTGGCCCGCAGCCATTTTATATTAAGTTTAGCCAAAAACTGTAGCAAGCCTTTACCCAAAATGCTTATTGATGCACCACTGTCTTGTGCGTGCATTGTTTTATGTTTAAGAAATTGAGAAAATGCAGTTTTTAATGACCATGGTTTTTAAAATATATAATTGAACGAACAATTTATTCGGCATTATTTGGCGATTTTGCAAATTACCGAGGAAATGTGGATTTGTTAGGTAATTCGACAAACTAGGGTTTTTCGGAATCAATGTTTGCTTTGGCGATTTAATTTCCACCTATGAGGCGTTGCTTGCCCGTAATTTACAGACACAACCAGTCTTCGGCGGCATTGGAGTGAAATAAGTATATTATTTTTGGTAGATTGCCTGCTGCTTAACCATTATCTTAAGCCAAGTGTTCCAGCCTCTTAAAAAATCATGAATGTTGGTCGTTTTGCTACCGTCAACAAAGATGGATGTCATATCATATTCCATATCTTTGTAGGAATTTGTACAGATTTTCAGGAAAAAACTTGTTGATTGGTGGTGGAATAACCGCATACACCATTACATCAATAGAATTGCGAATAAAAGAACCTACGATGTTTGAGCTATCTCGGATTTGAGATTCGCGCTTCGTTAGTGATTTCTGTATAATATTTCGTTACCATATCGAGCAGAAAAATGATTTTGGTTTAGTTGAATACCGATTTTCTAAATAAAATCATATGCCCTACCTTATATTCATAAACATAAAACAAAACAACAATTTCATAGTGAATTTTTTTTAATGATTTCTTAATTTTTTTTAATAATTTCTCATTATCATAAAATATAAAAATAGACAGTGAAAAAATTAATATTTTTCAGTACATAACAAATTAGTAATATTCTTTTATGTTACTTTGTATTTAACAGTCATGTAAAACGAATAAAAATCAATTTTATGCTCTTGAACTTCATTCACAAAAATATGTACTGGAAAAACCACAAACCATTCACTCCTCAAGTATTTTTCATGAAAAATTATTAAAATATCACGAAACTCTCATACATCGTACTACAGCACCACCCTAATTATAAATTAATTTAGACATTATATTTCGTTTTTTCTTCTGCTTTTCTACCCTACCACTTAGGAATTTCCATCAACGGAAAATAAATAATATGACGAAAAAAATTGAACGGAAAAACGGTGAAAATACGGAACATGATAAGAAACATATTTTAAGAATATCACCTTTAAATTGCTTTAGCTCTCAAGACATTAAAAGTTTAGAAGATTTTCATGCATTTGGAAGAGATATTATCATAATATGACAAAATTTCGAAAAGTTTTCAATTTATAAGCGAGCGATCACAAATCCACCTTAAGGCAAAAAACCCAAACCAATGTAATTGTGCAAGAATATTTCTGCGGGGTTTCTCGCCCTCCCGACAACAGGTTGCCGATTTAGTATACTTTCAGTGGGAATATTAATTTAAAGAAAATAAAGAAGAATATACAAATAAGAAGATTACCGGACAAACAAATTTTGCAAAGCCACTGCAGAGCCACCTGACGGCACTTACCGAAGACATAGCCGAAATTGAAGGTATACAATATTAAGTTATTACTAAACGCATGCAACAATAAAAATACGCGTCGGACCATTTTGGGATTCCTTGAGAATTTCGATTTGAGAAAACATTTTCAAAGCACTTTTTATTTAAATGAAATATTTAGGGCATGCTAATAAAAATTATTTGATAAAAAAAAAACAGAAACGGCCATGTTTATTTTGACAACAACTACAATGCTTGCCATAAACAAAATTTTGACTACGGTTTAAATTTAATTCAATATCAATCTCAATTTGAACCAATTTTAATCCGAGTTCATTAATTATATATAGAAATCTAGTCCTAAAAAGTACTATATGTGATATTATCGGCCATGTTTATTTTGACAACAACAACAATGTGCGACAAAAACAAAATTTGGACTACGGTTTAAATTTAATTCAATATCAATCCCAATTTGAACCAATTTTAATCCGAGTTCAGTAATTATTAATAGAAATCTAGTCCTAAAAAGTACTGTATGTGATATTATAGGCCGTGTTTAGTTTGACAACAACAACAATGTGTGACAAAAACAAAATTTGGACTACGGTTTAAATTTAATTCAATATCAATCCCAATTTGAACCAATTTTAATCCGAGTTTAGTAATTATATATAGAAGTCTGGTCCTTAAAAGTACTATAAGTGATATTACCAGCCATGTTTAGTTTGACAACAACAACAATGTGTGACAAAAACAAAATTTTGACTACGGTTTAAATTTAATTCAATATCAATCCCAATTTGAACAAATTTTAGTCCGAGTTCAGTAAATATATATAGAAATCTAGTCCTAAAATTACTATATGTGATATTATCGGCCATGTTTATTTTGACAACAACAACAATGTGTGACAAAAACAAAATTTTGACTACGGTTTAAATTTAATTCAATATCAATCCCAATTTGAACCAATTTTAATCCGAGTTCAGTAATTATATATAGAAATCTAGTCCTAAAAAGTACTTTATGTGATATTATCGGCCGTGTTTATTTTTACAACAACAACAATGTGTGACAAAAACAAAATTTTGACTACGGTTTAACTTTAATTCAATATCAATCCCAATTTGAACCAAGTTTAATCCGAGTTTAGCAATTATATATAGAAAGCTAGTCCTAAAAAGTACTTTATGTGATATTATCGGCCATGTTTATTTTGACAACAACAACAATGTGTGACAAACACAAAATTTAGACAACGGTTTAAATTTAATTCAATATCAATCCCAATTTGAACAAATTTTAGTCCGAGTTCAGTAAATATATATAGAAATCTAGTCCTAAAATTACTATATGTGATATTATCGGCCATGTTTATTTTGACAACAAACACCACAATGTGTGACAAAAACAAAATTTTGAATATGGTTTAAATTTAACTCAATATCAATCCAATTTAAGCCAAATTTAATCCGAGTTCAGTAATTATATATAGAAATCTAGTCCTAAAAAGTACTTTATGTGATATTATCGGCCGTGTTTATTTTTACATCAACAACAATGTGTGACAAAAACTAAATTTTGACTACGGTTTAACTTTAATTCAATATCAATCCCAATTTAAACCAAGTTTAATCCGAGTTCAGTAATTATATATAGAAAGCTAGTCCTAAAAAGTACTTTATGTAATATTATCAGCCATGTTTATTTTGACAACAACAACAATGTGTGACAAAAAATAAATTTAGACTACGGTTTAAATTTAATTCAATATCAATCCCAATTTGAACTAATTTTAATCCGAGTTCAGTAATTGTATATAGAAATCTAGTCCTAAAAATTACTATATGTAATATTATCGGCCATGTTTATTTTGACAACAACAACCACAATGTGTGACAAAAACAAAATTTTGACTATGGTTTAAATTTAACTCAATATCAATCCAATTTGAGCCAAATTTAATCCGAGTTCAGTAATTATATATAGAAATCTAGTCCTAAAAACTACTATATGTGATATTATCGGCCATGTTAATTTTGACAACAACAGCAATGTGCTGCAAAACTAAAATTTTGACTACGGTTTAAATTTAATTCAATATCAATCCCAATTTGAACAAATTTTAATCCGAGTTCAGTAATTATATATAGAAGTCTAGTCCTCAAAAGTACTATATGTGATATTATCAGCCATGTTTATTTTGACAACAACAACAATGTGTGACAAAAACAAAATGTTGACTACGGTTTAAATTAAATTCAATATCAATCCCAATTTGAACCAATTTTAATCCGAGTTCAGTAAATATATATAGAAATCTAGTCCTAAAATTACTATATGTGATATTATCGGTCATGTTTATTTTGACAACAACAACAATGTGTGACAAAACCAAAATTTTGACTACGGTTTAAATTTAATTCAATATCAGTTCAATTTGAACCCATTTTAATCCGAGTTATAGTAAATATATATATATAGAAATCTAGTCCTAAAAAATACTATATGTGATATTATCGGCCGTGGTTATTTTGACAACAACAACAATGTGTGACAAAAATAAAATTTTGACTACGGTTTAAATTTAATTCCATATCAACCCCAATTTGAACCAATTTTATTCCGAGTTCAGTAATTATATATAGAAATCTAGTCCAAAAAACTACTATATGTGATATTATCGGCCATGTTTATTTTGACAACAACAACAATGTGCTGCAAAACTAAAATTTTGACTAAGGTTTAAATTTAATTCAATATCAATCCCAATTTGAACAAATTTTAATCCGAGTTCAGTAATTATATATAGAAGTCTAGTCCTAAAAAGTACTATATGTGATATTATTGGCCATGTTTATTTTGACAACAACAACAATGTGTGACAAAAACAAAATTTTGACTACGGTTTAAATTAAATTCAATATCAATCCCAATTTGAACCAATTTTAATCCGAGTTCAGTAATTATATATAGAAATCTAGTCCTAAAAAGTACTATATGTGATATAAGCAGCCATGTTTATTTTGACAACAACAACAGTGTGTGACAAAACAAAATTTTGACTACGGTTTAAATTTAATTCAATATCATTTCAATTTGAACCCATTTTAATCCGAGTTCAGTAATTATATATATAGAAATCTAGTCCTAAAAAATACTTTATATGATATTATCGGCCGTGATTATTTTGACAACAACAACAATGTGTGACAAAAACAAAACTTTGACTACGATTTAAATTTAATTGCATATCAATCCCAATTTGAACCAATTTTAATCCGAGTTCAGTTATTATAACTAGAAATCTAGTTCTTAAAAGTACTATATGTGATATTCATGGTCATGTTTATTTTGACAACAACAACAATGTGTGACAGAAACAAAATTTTGACTACGGTTTAAATTTAATTCAATATCAATCCCAATTTGAACCAATTTTAATCCGAGTTCAGAAATTACATATAGAAATCTAGTCCTAAAAAGTACTATATGTGATATTATCGGCCATGTTTATTTTGACAACAACAACATTGTGTGACAAAAACAAAATTTTGACTACGGTTTAAATTTAATTCAATATCAATCCCAATTTGAACCAATTTTAATCCGAGCTCAGTAATAATATATAGAAATTTAGTCCTCATAAGTATTTATTGTGTTATTATAGGCCATGTTTATTTTGACAACAACAACAATGTGTGATAAAAACAAAATTTTGACTACGTTTAATTAAAATTCAATATCAATCCCAATTTAACCAATTTTAATCCGAGTTCAGTAATTATATATAGACATCTGGTCCTAAAAAGTACTTTATGTGATATTATCGGCCATGTTTATTTTGACAACAACAAAAATGTGTGACAAAAACAAAATTTTGACTACGATTTAAATTTAATTCAATATCAATCCCAATTTGAACCAATTTTCATCCGAGTTCAGTAATAATATATAGAAATTTAGTCCTCATAAGTATTTATTGTGTTATTATAGGCCATGTTTATTTTGACAACAACAACAATGTGTGACAAAAACAAAATTTTGACTACGGTTTAAATGAACTTCAATACCAGTTTAACCAATTTTAGTCAGATTTCAGGATTTACAAATAGACATGTAGTCCTAATTAGTACCTGTTGTGATTTTATCGGCCATGTTTAGTTTGACAACAACAACAATGTGTGATAAAAAACAAAATTTTGACTACGGTTTAAATTTAATTCAATATAAATCCCAATTTGAACCAATTTTAATCCGAGTTCAGTAATAATATATAGAAATCTAGTCCTAAAAAGTACTATATGTGATATTATCGGCCATGTTTATTTTGACAACAACAACAATGTGTGACAAAACAAAATTTTGACTACTGTTTAAATTTAATTCAATATCAATCCCAATTTGAACCAATTTTAATCCGAGTTCAGTAATTATATATAGAAATCTAGTCCTAGAAAGTACTTTATGTGATATTATTGGCCATGTTTATTTTGACAACAACAACAATGTGTGACAAAAACAAAATTTTGACTTCGGTTTAAATTTAATTCCATATCAATCCCAATTTGAACCAATTTTAATCCTAGTTCAGTAATTATATATAGACATCTAGTCCTAAAAAGTACTATATGTGATATTATCGGCCATGTTTATTTTGACAACAACAACAATGTGTGACAAAAACAAAATTTTGACTACGGTTTTAATATAATACCATATCAATCCCAATTTGAACCAATTTTAATCCGAGTTCAGTTATTATATATAGAAATCTAGTCCTAAAAAGTACTATATGTGATATTATCGGCCATGTTTATTTTGACAACAACAACAATGTGTGACAAAAACAAAATTTTGACTACAGTTTAAATTTAATTCAATATCAATCCCAATTTGAACCAATTTTAATCCGAGCTCAGTTATTATATAAGTATAGACATCAAGTATTAAAAAGTACTATATGTAATATTATCGGCCATGTTTATTTTGACAACAACAACAATGTGTGACAAAAACAAAATTTTGACTACGGTTTAAATTTAATTCAATATCAATCCCAATTTGAACCAATTTTAATCCGAGTTCAGTAATTATATATAGAAATTTAGTCCTCATAAGTATTTATTGTGTTATTATAGGCCATGTTTATTTTGACAACAACAACAATGTGTGATAAAAACAAAATTTTGACTACGTTTAATTAAAATTCAATATCAATCCCAATTTAACCAATTTTAATCCGAGTTCAGTAATATATATAGACATCTGGTCCTAAAAAGTACTATATGTGATATTATCGGCCATGTTTAGTTTGACAACAACAAAAATGTGTGACAAAAACAAAATTTTGACTACGATTTAAATTTAATTCAATATCAATCCCAATTTGAACCAATTTTAATCCGAGTTCAGTAATTATATCTAGAAATCTTGTCCTAAAAAGTACTATAAGTGATATTATTGGCCATGTTTATTTTGACAACAACAACAATGTGTGACAAAAACAAAATTTTGACTACGGTTTAAATTTAATTCAATATCAATCCCAATTTGAACCAATTTTAATCCGAGTTCGGCAATTATATAAGTATAGACATCTAGTCCTAAAAATTACTTATGTGATATTGTCGGCCATGTTTATTTTGACAACAACAACAATGTGTGATAAAAACAAAATTTTGACTACGTTTAAATGAAATTCAATATCAATCCCTATTTAACCAATTTTAATCCAAGTTCAGTAATTATATATAAACATCTGGTCCTAAAAAATACTTTATGTGATATTATCGGCCATGTTTATTTTGAAAACAACAACAAAGTATGACAAAAACAAAATTTTGACTACGATTTAAATTTAATTCAATATCAATCCCAATTTAAACCAATTTTCATCCGAGTTCAGTAATAATATATAGAAATTTAGTCCTCATAAGTATTTATTGTGTTATTATAGGCCATGTTTATTTTGACAACAACAACAATGTGTGACAAAAACAAAATTTTGACTACGGTTTAAATGAACTTCAATACCAGTTTAACCAATTTTAGTCAGATTTCAGGATTTACAAATAGACATGTAGTCCTAATTAGTACCTGTTGCGATTTTATCGGCCATGTTTATTTTGACAACAACAACAATGTGTGATAAAAAACAAAATTTGACTACGGTTTAAATTTAATTCTATATCAATCCCAATTTGAACCAATTTTAATCCGAGTTCAGTAATAATATATAGAAATCTAGTCCTAAAAAGTACTATATGTGATATTATCGGCCATGTTTATTTTGACAACAACAACAATGTGTGACAAAACAAAATTTTGACTACTGTTTAAATTTAATTCAATATCAATCCCAATTTGAACCAATTTTAATCCGAGTTCAGTAATTATATATAGAAATCTAGTCCTAAAAAGTACTATAAGTGATATTATCGGCCATGTTTATTTTGACAACAACAACAATGTGTGACAAAAACAATATTTTGACTTCGGTTTAAATTTAATTCCATATCAATCCCAATTTGAACCAATTTTAATCCGAGTTCAGTAATTATATATAGAAATCTAGTCCTAAAAAGTACTATATGTGATATTATCGGCCATGTTTATTTTGACAACAATAACAATGTAAGACAAAAACAAAATTTTGACTATGGTTTAAATGAAATTCAATATCAGTTTAACCAATTTTAGTCAGATTTCAGGATTTACAAATAGACATGTAGTCCTAACTAGTACCTGTTGTGATTTTATCGGCCATGTTTATTTTGACAACAACAACAATGTGTGATAAAAAAAAAAAATTGACTACGGTTTAAATTTAATTCAATATCAATCCCAATTTGAACCAATTTTAATCCGAGTTCAGTAATAATATATAGAAATCTAGTCCTAAAAAGTACTATATGTGATATTATCGGCCATGTTTATTTTGACAACAACAAAAATGTGTGACAAAACAAAATTTTGACTACTGTTTAAATTTAATTCAATATCAATCCCAATTTGAACCAATTTTAATCCGAGTTTAGTAATTATATATAGAAATCTAGTCCTAAAAAGTACTATAAGTGATATTATCGGCCATGTTTATTTTGACAACAACAACAATGTGTGACAAAAACAAAATTTTAACCTCGATTTAAATTTAATTCAATATCATACCCAATCTGAACCAATTTTAATCCGAGTTCAGTAATTATATATAGAAATCTAGTCCTAAAAAGTACTATATGTGATATTATCGGCCATGTTTATTTTGACAACAACAACAATGTGTGACAAAAACAAAATTTTGACTTCGGTTTAAATTTAATTCCATATCAATCCCAATTTGAACCAATTTTAATCCTAGTTCAGTAATTATATATAGAAATCTAGTCCTAAAAAGTACTATATGTGATATTATCGGCCATGTTTATTTTGACAACAACAACAATGTGTGACAAAAACAAAATTTTGACTACGGTTTTAATATAATACCATATCAATCCCAATTTGAACCAATTTTAATCCGAGTTCAGTTATTATATATAGAAATCTAGTCCTAAAAAGTACTATAAGTGATATTATTGGCCATGTTTATTTTGACAACAACAACAATGTGTGACAAAAACAAAATTTTGACTACAGTTTAAATTTAATTCAATATCAATCCCAATTTGAACCAATTTTAATCCGAGCTCAGTTATTATATAAGTATAGACATCAAGTATTAAAAAGTACTATATGTAATATTATCGGCCATGTTTATTTTGACAACAACAACAATGTGTGACAAAAACAAAATTTTGACTACGGTTTAAATTTAATTCAATATCAATCCCAATTTGAACCAATTTTAATCCGAGTTCAGTAATTATATATAGAAATTTAGTCCTCATAAGTATTTATTGTGTTATTATAGGCCATGTTTATTTTGACAACAACAACAATGTGTGATAAAAACAAAATTTTGACTACGTTTAATTAAAATTCAATATCAATCCCAATTTAACCAATTTTAATCCGAGTTCAGTAATATATATAGACATCTGGTCCTAAAAAGTACTATATGTGATATTTTCGGCCATGTTTAGTTTGACAACAACAAAAATGTGTGACAAAAACAAAATTTTGACTACGATTTAAATTTAATTCAATATCAATCCCAATTTGAACCAATTTTAATCCGAGTTCAGTAATTATATATAGAAATCTTGTCCTAAAAAGTACTATAAGTGATATTATTGGCCATGTTTATTTTGACAACAACAACAATGTGTGACAAAAACAAAATTTTGAATACGGTTTAAATTTAATTCAATATCAATCCCAATTTGAACCAATTTTAATCCGAGTTCAGCATTTATATAAGTATAGACATCTAGTCCTAAAAATTACTTATGTGATATTGTCGGCCATGTTTATTTTGACAACAACAACAATGTGTGATAAAAACAAAATTTTGACTACGGTTTAAATGAAATTCAATATCAATCCCAATTTAACCAATTTTTATCCAAGTTCAGTAATTATATATAAACATCTGGTCCTAAAAAATACTTTATGTGATATTATCGGCCATGTTTATTTTGAAAACAACAACAAAGTATGACAAAAACAAAATTTTGACTACGATTTAAATTTAACTCAATATCAATCCCAATTTGAACCAATTTTAATCCGAGTTCAGTTATTATATCCAGAAATCTAGTCCTAAAAAGTACTATATGTGATATTAACGGCCATGTTTATTTTGACAACAACAACAATGTGTGAAAAAACAAAATTTTGACTACGGTTTAAATTTAATTCAATATCAATCCCAATTTGAACCAATTTTAATCCGAGTTCAGTAATTATACATAGAAATCTAGTCCTAAAAAGTACTATATGTGATATTATCGGCCATGTTTATTTTGACAACAACAACAATGTGTGACAAAAACAAAATTTTGACTAAGGTTTTAATTTAATTTAATATCAATCCCAATTTGAACCAATTTTAATCCGAGTTCAGTAATTATATATAGAAATCTAGTCCTAAAAAGTACTATATGTGATATTATCGGCCATGTTTATTTTGACAACAACAACAATGTGTGACAAAAACAAAATTTTGACTACGGTTTAAATTTATATCAATATCAATCGCAATTTGAACCAATTTTAATCCGAGTTCAGTAATTATATATAGAAATCTAGTCCTCCTAAGTATTTAACGTGTTATTATCGGCCATGTTTATTTTGACAACAACAACAATGTGTGACAGAAACAAAATTTTGACTATGGTTTAAATGAAATTCAATATCAGTTTAACCAATTTTAGCCAGATTTCAGGATTTACAAATAGACATGTAGTCCTAATTAGTACCTGTTGTGATTTTATCGGCCATGTTTATTTTGACAACAACAACAATGTGTGATAAAAAAAAAATTTGACTACGGTTTAAATTTAATTCAATATAAATCCCAATTTGAACCAATTTTAATCCGAGTTCAGTAATTATATATAGAAATCTAGTCCTAAAAAGTACTATAAGTGATATTATCGGCCATGTTTATTTTGACAACAACAACAATGTGTGACAAAAACAAAATTTTAATTACGATTTAAATTTAATTCAATATCAATCCCAATTTGAACCAATTTTAATCCGAGTTCAGTAATTATATATAGAAATCTAGTCCTAAAAAGTACTATATGTGATATTATCGGCCATGTTTATTTTGACAACAACAACAATGTGTGACAAAAACAAAATTTTGACTACGGTTTAAATTTAATTCAATATCAATCCCAATTTGAACCAATTTTAATCCGAGTTCAGTTATTATATATAGAAATCTAGTCCTAAAAAGTACTTTATGTGTTATTATCGGCCATGTTTATTTTGACAACAACAACAATGTGTGACAAAAACAAAATTTTGACTACAGTTTAAATTTAATTCAATATCAATCCCAATTTGAACCAATTTTAATCCGAGCTCAGTTATTATATAAGTATAAACATCAAGTATTAAAAAGTACTATATGTGATATTATCGGCCATGTTTATTTTGACAACAACAACAATGTGTGACAAAAACAAAATTTTGACTACGGTTTAAATTTAATTCAATATCAATCGCAATTTGAACCAATTTTAATCCGAGTTCAGTAATTATATATAGAAATCTAGTCCTAAAAAGTACTTTATGTGTTATTATCGGCCATGTTTATTTTGACAACAACAACAATGTGTGACAAAAACAAAATTTTGACTACGGTTTAAATGAACTTCAATATCAGTTTAACCAATTTTAGTCAGATTTCAGGATTTACAAATAGACATGTAGTCCTAATTAGTACCTGTTGTGATTTTATCGGCCATGTTTATTTTGACAACAACAACAATGTGTGATAAAAAAAAAAATTTGACTACGGTTTAAATTTAATTCAATATCAATCCCAATTTGAACCAATTTTAATCCGAGTTCAGTAATTATATATAGAAATCTAGTCCTAAAAAGTACTATATGTGATATTATCGGCCATGTTTATTTTGACAACAACAACAATGTGTGACAAAACAAAATTTTGACTACTGTTTAAATTTAATTCAATATCAATCCCAATTTGAACCAATTTTAATCCGAGTTCAGTAATTATATATAGAAATCTAGTCCTAAAAAGTACTATAAGTGATATTATCGGCCATGTTTATTTTGACAACAACAACAATGTGTGACAAAAACAAAATTTTAACTACGATTTAAATTTAATTCAATATCAATCCCAATTTGAACCAATTTTAATCCGAGTTCAGTAATTATATATAGAAATCTAGTCCTAAAAAGTACTATATGTGATATTATCGGCCATGTTTATTTTGACAACAACAACAATGTGTGACAAAAACAAAATTTTGACTACGGTTTAAATTTAATTCAATATCAATCCCAATTTGAACCAATTTCAATCCGAGTTCAGTAATTATTCTAACATAGACATCTAGTCCTAAAAAGTACTTATGTGATATTATCGGCCATGTTTATTTTGACAACAACAACAATGTGTGACAAAAACAAAATTTTGACTACAGTTAAAATTTAATTCAATATCAATCCCAATTTGAACCTATTTTAATCCGAGTTCAGTAATTATATATAGAAATCTAGTCCTAAAAAGTACTCTATTTTATATAATCGGCCATGTTTATTTTGACAACAACAACAATGTGTGACAAAAACAAAATTTTGACTACGGTTTAAATTTAATTCAATATCAATCCCAATTTGAACCAATTTTAATCTGAGTTCAGTAATTATATATAGAAATCTAGTCCTAAAAAGTACTATATGTGATATTATCGGCCATGTTTATTTTGACAACAACAACAATGTGTGACAAAAACAAAAATTTTGACTACGGTTTAAATTTAATTCAATATCAATCCCGATTTGAACCAATTTTAATCCGATTTGAGTAATTATATATAGAAATCTAGTCCTAAAAACACTGTATGTGATATTATCGGCCATGTTTATTTTGACAACAACAACAATGTGTGACAAAAACAAAATTTTGACTACGGTTTAAATTTAATTCAATATCAATCTCAATTTGAACCAATTTTAATCCTACTTCAGTAATTATATATAGAAATCTAGTCCTAAAAAGTACTATATGTGATATTATCGGCCATGTTTATTTTGACAACAACAACAATGTGTGACAAAAACAAAATTTTGACTACGGTTTAAATTTAAACCAATATCAATCTCAATTTGAACCAATTTTAATCCGAGTTCAGTAATTATATATAAAAATCTAGTCCTAAAAAGTACTATATGTGATATTATCGGCCATGTTTATTTTGACAACAATGTGTGACAAAAACAACATTTTGACTACGGTTTAAATTTAATTCTATATCAATCCCAATTTGAACCAATTTTAATCCGAGTTCAGTAATTATATATAGAAGTCTATTCCTAAAAAGCATTTAATGTGATATTATCGGCCATGATTATTTTGACAACATTAACAATGTGTGACAAAAACAAAATTTTGACCACGGTTTAAATTTAATTCAATATCAATCCCAATTTAAACCAATTTTAATCCGAGTTCAGTAATTATATATAGAAATCTAGTCCTAAAAAGTACTATATGTGATATTATCGGCCATGTTTATTTTGACAACAACAACAATGTGTGACAAAAACAAAATTTTGACTACAGTTTAAATTTAATTCAATATCAATCCCAATTTGAACCAATTTTAATCCGAGCTCAGTAATACTATATAGAAATTTAGTCCTCATAAGTATTTATTGTGTTATTATCGGCCATGTTTATTTTGACAACAACAACAATGTGTGACAAAAACAAAATGTTGACTACGGTTTAAATTTAATTCAATATCAATCCCAATTTGAACCAATTTTAATCCGAGTTCAGTAATTATATATAGAAATTTAGTCCTCATAAGTATTTATCGTGTTATTATAGGCCATGTTTATTTTGACAACAACAACAATGTGTGATAAAAACAAAATTTTGACTACGTTTAATTAAAATTCAATATCAATCCCAATTTAACCAATTTTAATCCGAGTTCAGTAATTATATATAAACATCTGGTCCTAAAAAATACTTTATGTGATATTATCGGCCATGTTTATTTTGACAACAACAAAAATGTGTGACAAAAACAAAATTTTGACTACGATTTAAATTTAATTCAATATCAATCCCAATTTGAACCAATTTTAATCCGAGTTCAGTAATTATATATAGAAATCTAGTCCTAAAAAGTATTATAAGTGATATTATTGGCCATGTTTATTTTGACAACAACAACAATGTGTGACAAAAACAAAATTTTGAATACGGTTTAAATTTAATTCAATATCAATCCCAATTTGAACCAATTTTAATCCGAGTTCAGTAATTATATATAGACATCTAGTCCTCATAAGTATTTAATGTGTTATTATCGGCCATGTTTATTTTGACAACAACAACAATGTGTGACAAAAACAAAATTTTGACTACGGTTTAAATTTAATTCAATATCAATCCCAATTTGAACCAATTTTAATCCGAGTTCAGCAATTATATAAGTATAGACATCTAGTCCTAAAAATTACTTATGTGATATTATCGGCCATGTTTATTTTGACAACAACAACAATGTGTGATAAAAACAAAATTTTGACTACGTTAAATGAAATTCAATATCAATCCCAATTTAACCAATTTTAATCCGAGTTCAGTAATTATATATAAACATCTGGTCCTAAAAAATACTTTATGTGATATTATCGGCCATGTTTATTTTGAAAACAACAACAAAGTATGACAAAAACAAAATTTTGACTACGATTTTAATTTAACTCAATATCAATCCCAATTTGAACCAATTTTAATCCGAGTTCAGTAATTATATCCAGAAATCTAGTCCTTAAAAGTACTATATGTGATATTAACGGCCATGTTTATTTTGACAACAACAACAATGTGTGACAAAAAAATTTTTGACTACGGTTTAAATTTAATTCAATATAAATCCCAATTTGAACCAATTTTAATCCGAGTTCAGTAATAATATATAGAAATCTAGTCCTAAAAATTACTATATGTGATATTATCGGCCATGTTTATTTTGACAACAACAACAATGTGTGACAAAACAAAATTTTGGGCGCTCCTTCATAAGTTAACTCAATTTTAGAATCAAAAAAAAAATCTATTTTGCTTGCCAAATCTCGTTTTTTATTTTCTTTTTCTTTTTTCTGTTTTTATGTTTCTAGAATTTTTGGAATTGGGCCTGCTCAATTGAATTTGACCATTTCACAATCAATAATTGTAAAATTTTATTTTCAAAATTGGAATTATATAAATACGTTCTTTTAATAAAATATATTTTTGGTCGTCCTGAAAAGAACGTTTGGGTTTTTGACGTCATTAATAGATTCTATATAATGCGCTCCTACGTGCGGCACGCAGTGCGACATGTTTGCTGATCCCGGCTCCTACGCCCCCCGAAGTTCAAATCTAAAGCCCCTCGGAGGGCTAAGCGGGGGGGAGCGCAGCGACTATTAATTCAATATCAATCCCGATTTGAACCAATTTTAATCCGATTTGAGTAATTATATATAGAAATCTAGTCCTAAAAACACTGTATGTGATATTATCGGCCATGTTTATTTTGACAACAACAACAATGTGTGACAAAAACAAAATTTTGACTACGGTTTAAATTTAATTCAATATCAATCTCAATTTGAACCAATTTTAATCCTACTTCAGTAATTATATATAGAAATCTAGTCCTAAAAAGTACTATATGTGATATTATCGGCCATGTTTATTTTGACAACAACAACAATGTGTGACAAAAACAAAATTTTGACTACGGTTTAAATTTAAACCAATATCAATCTCAATTTGAACCAATTTTAATCCGAGTTCAGTAATTATATATAAAAATCTAGTCCTAAAAAGTACTATATGTGATATTATCGGCCATGTTTATTTTGACAACAATGTGTGACAAAAACAACATTTTGACTACGGTTTAAATTTAATTCTATATCAATCCCAATTTGAACCAATTTTAATCCGAGTTCAGTAATTATATATAGAAGTCTATTCCTAAAAAGCATTTAATGTGATATTATCGGCCATGATTATTTTGACAACATTAACAATGTGTGACAAAAACAAAATTTTGACCACGGTTTAAATTTAATTCAATATCAATCCCAATTTAAACCAATTTTAATCCGAGTTCAGTAATTATATATAGAAATCTAGTCCTTAAAAGTACTATATGTGATATTATCGGCCATGTTTATTTTGACAACAACAACAATGTGTGACAAAAACAAAATTTTGACTACAGTTTAAATTTAATTCAATATCAATCCCAATTTGAACCAATTTTAATCCGAGCTCAGTAATACTATATAGAAATTTAGTCCTCATAAGTATTTATTGTGTTATTATCGGCCATGTTTATTTTGACAACAACAACAATGTGTGACAAAAACAAAATGTTGACTACGGTTTAAATTTAATTCAATATCAATCCCAATTTGAACCAATTTTAATCCGAGTTCAGTAATTATATATAGAAATTTAGTCCTCATAAGTATTTATCGTGTTATTATAGGCCATGTTTATTTTGACAACAACAACAATGTGTGATAAAAACAAAATTTTGACTACGTTTAATTAAAATTCAATATCAATCCCAATTTAACCAATTTTAATCCGAGTTCAGTAATTATATATAAACATCTGGTCCTAAAAAATACTTTATGTGATATTATCGGCCATGTTTATTTTGACAACAACAAAAATGTGTGACAAAAACAAAATTTTGACTACGATTTAAATTTAATTCAATATCAATCCCAATTTGAACCAATTTTAATCCGAGTTCAGTAATTATATATAGAAATCTAGTCCTAAAAAGTATTATAAGTGATATTATTGGCCATGTTTATTTTGACAACAACAACAATGTGTGACAAAAACAAAATTTTGAATACGGTTTAAATTTAATTCAATATCAATCCCAATTTGAACCAATTTTAATCCGAGTTCAGTAATTATATATAGACATCTAGTCCTCATAAGTATTTAATGTGTTATTATCGGCCATGTTTATTTTGACAACAACAACAATGTGTGACAAAAACAAAATTTTGACTACGGTTTAAATTTAATTCAATATCAATCCCAATTTGAACCAATTTTAATCCGAGTTCAGCAATTATATAAGTATAGACATCTAGTCCTAAAAATTACTTATGTGATATTATCGGCCATGTTTATTTTGACAACAACAACAATGTGTGATAAAAACAAAATTTTGACTACGTTAAATGAAATTCAATATCAATCCCAATTTAACCAATTTTAATCCGAGTTCAGTAATTATATATAAACATCTGGTCCTAAAAAATACTTTATGTGATATTATCGGCCATGTTTATTTTGAAAACAACAACAAAGTATGACAAAAACAAAATTTTGACTACGATTTTAATTTAACTCAATATCAATCCCAATTTGAACCAATTTTAATCCGAGTTCAGTAATTATATCCAGAAATCTAGTCCTTAAAAGTACTATATGTGATATTAACGGCCATGTTTATTTTGACAACAACAACAATGTGTGACAAAAAAATTTTTGACTACGGTTTAAATTTAATTCAATATAAATCCCAATTTGAACCAATTTTAATCCGAGTTCAGTAATAATATATAGAAATCTAGTCCTAAAAATTACTATATGTGATATTATCGGCCATGTTTATTTTGACAACAACAACAATGTGTGACAAAACAAAATTTTGGGCGCTCCTTCAAAAGTTAACTCAATTTTAGAATCAAAAAAAAAATCTATTTTGCTTGCCAAATCTCGTTTTTTATTTTCTTTTTCTTTTTTCTGTTTTTATGTTTCTAGAATTTTTGGAATTGGGCCTGCTCAATTGAATTTGACCATTTCACAATCAATAATTGTAAAATTTTATTTTCAAAATTGGAATTATATAAATACGTTCTTTTAATAAAATATATTTTTGGTCGTCCTGAAAAGAACGTTTGGGTTTTTGACGTCATTAATAGATTCTATATAATGCGCTCCTACGTGCGGCACGCAGTGCGACATGTTTGCTGATCCCGGCTCCTACGCCCCCCGAAGTTCAAATCTAAAGCCCCTCGGAGGGCTAAGCGGGGGGGAGCGCAGCGACCTCCCGCGTGCCCGTGAGAGTTATCGAAGCCGTTAGCCTCTACAATTATTGCATTTCAAAATGTTGTGCATTTCAAAACCTTGTCGAATGATTGACAATAATGTGTGTTAATAATACAATTAACAAAAACTAACTAATACAACTATAGCAAAAAGATAATCTCGTAAACAAACAAAAAACACCACCATAAAAAAGAAGAGAAAAAAAATTTCCTTTACTTCATAATCAAACTCAAAAAAAAAAATACGAAAACAATGTAACGTGTGCTAATGATAATAAAACGAAGTTTGGCAAGCAAAATAGAATTTTTTTTTTGTTTTTGAAATTGAGTTAACTTTTGAAGGAGCGCCAAATTTTGACTACTGTTTAAATTTAATTCAATATCAATCCCAATTTGAACCAATTTTAATCCGAGTTCAGTAATTATATATAGAAATCTAGTCCTAAAAAGTACTATAAGTGATATTATCGGCCATGTTTATTTTGACAACAACAACAATGTGTGACAAAAACAAAATTTTAACTACGATTTAAATTTAATTCAATATCAATCCCAATTTGAACCAATTTTAATACGAGTTCAGTAATTATATATAGAGTCCTAGTCCTTCTAGTCCTAAAAAGTTCTATATGTGATATTATCGGCCATGTTTATTTTGACAACAACAACAATGTTTGCCAAACCTAAATTTTGACTACGGTTTTAATATAATAACATATCAATCCCAATTTGAACCAATTTTAATCCGAGTTCAGTTATTATATATAGAAATCTAGTCCTACAAAGTACTATATGTGATATTATCGGCCATGTTTATTTTGACAACAACAACAATGTGTGACAAAAACAAAATTTTGACTACAGTTTAAATTTAATTCAATATCAATCCCAATTTGAACCAATTTTCATCCGAGTTCAGTAATAATATATAGAAATTTAGTCCGCATAAGTATTTATTGTGTTATTATAGGCCATGTTTATTTTGACAACAACAACAATGTGTGACAAAAACAAAATTTTGACTACGGTTTAAATGAACTTCAATATCAGTTTAACCAATTTTAGTCAGATTTCAGGATTTACAAATAGACATGTAGTCCTAATTAGTACCTGTTGTGATTTTATCGGCCATGTTTATTTTGACAACAACAACAATGTGTGATAAAAAACAAAATTTGACTACGGTTTAAATTTAATTCAATATCAATCCCAATTTGAACCAATTTTAATCCGAGTTCAGCAATTATATAAGTATAGACATCTAGTCCTAAAAATTACTTATGTGATATTATCGGCCATGTTTATTTTGACAACAACAACAATGTGTGACAAAACAAAATTTTGACTACTGTTTAAATTTAACTCAATATCAATCCCAATTTGAACCAATTTTAATCCTAGTTCAGTAATTATATATAGAAATCTAGTCCTAAAAAGTACTATATGTGATATTATCGGCCATGTTTATTTTGACAACAATAACAATGTAAGACAAAAACAAAATTTTAACTACGGTTTAAATGAAATTCAATATCAGTTTAACCAATTTTAGTCAGATTTCAGGATTTACAAATAGACATGTAGTCCTAATTAGTACCTGTTGTGATTTTATTGGCCATGTTTATTTTGACAACAACAACAATGTGTGATAAAAAAAAAATTGACTACGGTTTAAATTTAATTCAATATCAATCCCAATTTGAACCAATTTTAATCCGAGTTCAGTAATAATATATAGAAATCTAGTCCTAAAAAGTACTATATGTGATATTATCGGCCATGTTTATTTTGACAACAACAAAAATGTGTGACAAAACAAAATTTTGACTACTGTTTAAATTTAATTCAATATCAATCCCAATTTGAACCAATTTTAATCCGAGTTTAGTAATTATATATAGAAATCTAGTCCTAAAAAGTACTATAAGTGATATTATCGGCCATGTTTATTTTGACAACAACAACAATGTGTGACAAAAACAAAATTTTAACCTCGATTTAAATTTAATTCAATATCATACCCAATCTGAACCAATTTTAATCCGAGTTCAGTAATTATATATAGAAATCTAGTCCTAAAAAGTACTTTATGTGATATTATCGGCCATGTTTATTTTGACAACAACAACAATGTGTGACAAAAACAAAATTTTGACTTCGGTTTAAATTTAATTCCATATCAATCCCAATTTGAACCAATTTTAATCCTAGTTCAGTAATTATATATAGAAATCTAGTCCTAAAAAGTACTATATGTGATATTATCGGCCATGTTTATTTTGACAACAACAACAATGTGTGACAAAAACAAAATTTTGACTACGGTTTTAATATAATACCATATCAATCCCAATTTGAACCAATTTTAATCCGAGTTCAGTTATTATATATAGAAATCTAGTCCTAAAAAGTACTATATGTGATATTATCGGCCATGTTTATTTTGACAACAATAACAATGTAAGACAAAAACAAAATTTTGACTACAGTTTAAATTTAATTCAATATCAATCCCAATTTGAACCAATTTTAATCCGAGCTCAGTTATTATATAAGTATAGACATCAAGTATTAAAAAGTACTATATGTAATATTATCGGCCATGTTTATTTTGACAACAACAACAATGTGTGATAAAAACAAAATTTTGACTACGTTTAATTAAAATTCAATATCAATCCCAATTTAACCAATTTTAATCCGAGTTCAGTAATATATATAGACATCTGGTCCTAAAAAGTACTATATGTGATATTATCGGCCATGTTTAGTTTGACAACAACAAAAATGTGTGACAAAAACAAAATTTTGACTACGATTTAAATTTAATTCAATATCAATCCCAATTTGAACCAATTTTAATCCGAGTTCAGTAATTATATCTAGAAATCTAGTCCTAAAAAGTACTATAAGTGATATTATTGGCCATGTTTATTTTGACAACAACAACAATGTGTGACAAAAACAATATTTTGAATACGGTTTAAATTTAATTCAATATCAATCCCAATTTGAACCAATTTTAATCCGAGTTCAGTAATTATATATAGAAATCTAGTCCTCATAAGTATTTAATGTGTTATTATCGGCCATGTTTATTTTGACAACAACAACAATGTGTGACAAAAACAAAATTTTGACTACGGTTTAAATTTAATTCAATATCAATCCCAATTTGAACCATTTTTAATCCGAGTTCAGCAATTATATAAGTATAGACATCTAGTCCTAAAAATTACTTATGTGATATTGTCGGCCATGTTTATTTTGACAACAACAACAATGTGTAATAAAAACAAAATTTTGACTACGTTTAAATGAAATTCAATATCAATCCGAATTTAACCAATTTTAATCCAAGTTCAGTAATTATATATAAACATCTGGTCCTAAATAATATTTATGTGATATTATCGGCCATGTTTATTTTGAAAACAACAACAAAGTATGACAAAAACAAAATTTTGACTACGATTTAAATTTAACTCAATATCAATCCCAATTTGAACCAATTTTAATCCGAGTTCAGTAATTATATCCAGAAATCTAGTCCTAAAAAGTACTATATGTGATATTAACGGCCATGTTTATTTTGACAACAACAACAATGTGTGACAAAAAAAATTTTTGACTACGGTTTAAATTTAATTCAATATCAATCCCAATTTGAACCAATTTTAATCCGAGTTCAGTAATTATACATAGAAATCTAGTCCTAAAAAGTACTATATGTGATATTATCGGCCATGTTTATTTTGACAACAACAACAATGTGTGACAAAAACAAAATTTTGACTAAGGTTTTAATTTAATTTAATATCAGTCCCAATTTGAACCAATTTTAATCCGAGTTCAGTAATTATATATAGAAATCTAGTCCTAAAAAGTACTATATGTGAAAATCGGCCATGATTATTTTGACAACAACAACAATGTGTGACAAAAACAAAATTTTGACTACGGTTTAAATTTATATCAATATCAATCGCAATTTGAACCAATTTTAATCCGAGTTCAGTAATTATATATAGAAATCTAGTCCTCCTAAGTATTTAATGTGTTATTATCGGCCATGTTTATTTTGACAACAACAACAATGTGTGACAAAAACAAAATTTTGACTACGGTTTAAATGAAATTCAATATCAGTTTAACCAATTTTAGTCTGATTTCAGGATTTACAAATAGACATGTAGTCCTAATTAGTACCTGTTGTGATTTTATCGGCCATGTTTATTTTGACAACAACAACAATGTGTGATAAAAAAAAAATTTGACTACGGTTTAAATTTAATTCAATATCAATCGCAATTTGAACCAATTTTAATCCGAGTTCAGTAATTATATATAGAAGTCTAGTCCTCCTAAGTATTTAATGTGTTATTATCGGCCATGTTTATTTTGACAACAACAACAATGTGTGACAAAAACAAAATTTTGACTACGGTTTAAATGAACTTCAATATCAGTTTAACCTATTTTACTCAGATTTCAGGATTTACAAATAGACATGTAGTCCTAATTAGTAACTGTTGTGATTTTATCGGCCATGTTTATTTTGACAACAACAACAACAATGTGTGAAAAAAAAAAAATTTCACTACGGTTTAAATTTAATTCAATATAAATCCCAATTTGAACCAATTTTAATCCGAGTTCAGTAATTATATATAGAAATCTAGTCCTAAAAAGTACTATAAGTGATATTATCGGCCATGTTTATTTTGACAACAACAACAATGTGTGACAAAAACAAAATTTTAACTACGATTTAAATTTAATTCAATATCAATCCCAATTTGAACCAATTTTAATCCGAGTTCAGTAATTATATATAGAAATCTAGTCCTCCTAAGTATTTAATGTGTTATTATCGGCCATGTTTATTTTGACAACAACAACAATGTGTGACAAAAACAAAATTTTGACTTCGGTTTAAATTTAATTTTATATCAATCCCAATTTGAACCTATTTTAATCCGAGTTCAGTAATTATATATAGAAATATAGTCCTAAAAAGTACAATATGTCATATTATCGGCCATGCTTATTTTGACAACAATGTGTGACAAAAACAAAATTTTGACTACGGTTTAAATTTAATTCAATATCAATCCCAATTTGAACCAATTTCAATCCGATTTCAGTAATTATACTAACATAGACATCTAGTCCTAAAAAGTACTATAAGTGATATTATCGGCCATGTTTATTTTGACAACAACAACAATGTGTGACAAAAACAAAATTTTAACTACGATTTAAATTTAATTCAATATCAATCCCAATTTGAACCAATTTTAATCCTAGCTCAGTAATTATATATAGAAATATAGTCCTAAAAAGTACAATATGTCATATTATCGGCCATGCTTATTTTGACAACAATGTGTGACAAAAACAAAATTTTGACTACGGTTTAAATTTAATTCAATATCAATCCCAATTTGAACCAATTTCAATCCGATTTCAGTAATTATACTAACATAGACATCTAGTCCTAAAAAGTACTTATGTGATATTATCGGCCATGTTTATTTTGACAACAACAACAATGTGTGACAAAAACAAAATTTTGACTACGGTTTAAATTTAATTCAATATCAATCCCAATTTGAACCTATTTTAATCCGAGTTCAGTAATTATATATAGAAATCTAGTCCTAAAAAGTACTATATTTTATATAATCGGCCATGTTTATTTTGACAACAACAACAATGTGTGACAAAAACAAAATTTTGACTACGGTTTAAATTTAATTCAATATCAATCCCAATTTGAACCAATTTTAATCCGAGTTCAGTAATTATATATAGAAATATAGTCCTAAAAAGTACTATATGTGATATTATCGGCCATGTTTATTTTGACAACAACAACAATGTGTGACAAAAACAAAATTTTGACTACGGTTTAAATTTAATTCAATATCAATCCCGATTTGAACCAATTTTAATCCGATTTAAGTAATTATATATAGAAATCTAGTCCTAAAAACACTATATGTGATATTATCGGCCATGTTTATTTTGACAACAACAACAATGTGTGACAAAAACAAAATTTTGACCACTGTTTAAATTTAATACCATATCAATCCCAATTTGAACCAATTTTAATCCGAGTTCAGTAATTATATATAGAAATCTAGTCCTAAAAAGTACTATTATTATCGGCCATGTTTATTTTGACAACAACAACAATGTGTGACTAAAACCAAATTTTGACCACGATTTAAATTTAATTCAATATCAATCCCAATTTGAACCTATTTTAATCCGAGTTCAGTAATTATATATAGAAATCTAGTCCTAAAAAGTACTATATTTTATATAATCGGCCATGTTTATTTTGACAACAACAACAATGTGTGACAAAAACAAAATTTTGACTACGGTTTAAATTTAATTCAATATCAATCCCAATTTGAACCAATTTTAATCCGAGTTCAGTAATTATATATAGAAATCTGGTCCTAAAAAGTACTTTATGTGATATTATCGGCCATGTTTAGTTTGACAACAACAACAATGTGTGACAAAAACAAAATTTTGACTACAGTTTAAAATTAATTCAGTATTAATACCACTTTGAACCAATTTTAATTCGTGTTCAGTAATTATATATAGAAATCTGGTCCTAAAAAGTACTTTATGTGATATTATCGGCCATGTTTATTTTGACAACAACAACAATGTGTGACAAAAACAAAATTTTGACTACAGGTTAAAATTAATTCAGTATTAATACCACTTTGAACCAATTTTAATTCGTGTTCAGTAATTATATAGACATCTAGTCCTAAAAAGTACTATATGTGATATTATCGGCAATGTTTAATTTGACAACAACAACAATGTGTGACAAAAACAAAATTTTGACTACGGTTTAAATTTAATTCAATATCAATCCCAATTTGAACCAATTTTAATCCGAGTTCAGTAATTATATATAGAAGTCTAGTCCTAAAAAGTACTTTATGTGATATTATCGGCCATGTTTAGTTTGATAACAACAACAATATGTGACAAAAATAAAATTTTGACTACGGTTTAAATTTAATTCAATATCAATCCCAATTTGAAACAATTTTAATCCGAGTTCAGTAATTATATAGACATCTAGTCCTAAAATGTACTTTATGTGATATTATCGGCAATGTTTATTTTGACAACAACAACAATGTGTGACAAAAACAAAATTTTGACTACGGTTTAAATTTAATTCAATATCAATCACAATTTGAACCAATTTTAATCCAAGTTCAGTAATTATATATAGACATCTAGTCCTAAAAAGTACTTTATGTGATATTATCGGCCGTAATTATTTTGACAACAACAACAATGTGTGACAAAAACCAAATTTTGACTACGGTTTAAATTTAATTCAATATCAATCCCAATTTGAAACAATTTTAATCCGAGTTCAGTAATTATATAGACATCTAGTCCTAAAATGTACTTTATGTGATATTATCGGCAATGTTTATTTTGACAACAACAACAATGTGTGACAAAAACAAAATTTTGACTACGGTTTAAATTTAATTCAATATCAATCACAATTTGAACCAATTTTAATCCAAGTTCAGTAATTATATATAGACATCTAGTCCTAAAAAGTACTTTATGTGATATTATCGGCCATGTTTATTTTGACAACAACAACAACTATGTGTGACAAAAACAAAATTTTGAGTACGGTTTAAATTTAATTCAATATCAATCCCAATTTGAACCAATTTTAATCCGAGTTCAGTAATTATATATAGAAGTCTGGCCTAAAAATTACTATAAGTGATGTTATCAGCCATGTTTAGTTTGACAACAACAACAATGTGTGACAAAAACAAAATTTTGACTACGGTTTAAATTTAATTCAATATCAATCCCAATTTGAACCAATTTAAATCCGAGTTCAGTAATGATATATAGAAATCTAGTCCTAAAAAGTACTGTATGTGATATTATCGGCCGTGTTTATTTTGACAACAACAGCAATGTGTGACAAAAACAAAATTTGGACTACGGTTTAAATTTAATTCAATATCAATCCCAATTTGAACCAATTTTAATCCGAGTTCAGTAATTATATATAGAAGTCTGGTCCTAAAAAGTACTATAAATGATATTATCAGCCATGTTTAGTTTGACAACAACAACAATGTGTGACAAAAACAAATTTTTGACTACGGTTTAAATTTAATTCAATATCAATTTCAATTTGAACCAATTTTAATCCGAGTTCAGTAATTATATATAGAAATCTAGTCCTAAAAAGTACTGTATGTGATATTATCGGCCGTGATTATTTTGACAACAACAACAATGTGTGACAAAAACAAAATTTTGACTACGGTTTAAATTTAATTCAATATCAATCTCAATTTGAACCAATTTTAATCCGAGTTCAGTAATTATATATAGAAGTCTGGTCCTAAAAAGTACTATAAATGATATTATCAGCCATGTTTAGTTTGACAACAACAACAATGTGTGACAAAAACAAATTTTTGACTGCGGTTTAAATTTAATTCAATATCAATTTCAATTTGAACCAATTTTAATCCGAGTTCAGTAATTATACATAGAAATCTAGTCCTAAAAAGTACTGTATGTGATATTATCGGCCGTGATTATTTTGACAACAACAACAATGTGTGACAAAAACAAAATTTTGACTACGGTTTAAATTTAATTCAATATCAATCTCAATTTGAACCAATTTTAATCCGAGTTCATTAATTATATATAGAAATCTAGTCCTAAAAAGTACTATATGTGATATTATCGGCCATGTTTATTTTGACAACAACAACAATGTGCGACAAAAACAAAATTTGGACTACGGTTTAAATTTAATTCAATATCAATCCCAATTTGAACCAATTTTAATCCGAGTTCAGTAATTATCAATAGAAATCTAGTCCTAAAAAGTACTGTATGTGATATTATCGGCCGTGTTTAGTTTGACAACAACAACAATGTGTGACAAAAACAAAATTTGGACTACGGTTTAAATTTAATTCAATATCAATCCCAATTTGAACCAATTTTAATCCGAGTTTAGTAATTATATATAGAAGTCTGGTCCTAAAAAGTACTATAAGTGATATTACCAGCCATGTTTAGTTTGACAACAACAACAATGTGTGACAAAAACAAAATTTTGACTACGGTTTAAATTTAATTCAATATCAATTTCAATTTGAACCAATTTTATTCCGAGTTTAGTAATTATATATAGAAATCTAGTCCTAAAAAGTACTGTATGTGATATTATCGGCCATGTTTATTTTGACAACAACAACAATGTGTGACAAAAACAAAATTTGGACTACGGTTTAAATTTAATTCAATATCAATCCCAATTTAAACCAATTTTAATCCGAGTTCAGTAATGATATATATAGAAATCTAGTCCTAAAAAGTACTATATGTGATATTATCGGCCATGTTTAGTTTGACAACAACAACAATGTGTGACAAAAACAAAACTTTGAGTACGGTTTAAATTTATTTCAATATCAATCCCAATTTGAACCAATTTTAATCAAGTTCAGTAATTATATAAGTATAGACATCTAGTCCTAAAAAGTACTTTATGTGATATTATCGGCCATGTTTATTTTGACAACAACAACAATGTGTGACAAAAACAAAATTTGGACTACGTTTTAAATTTAATTCAATATCAATCAGAATTTGAACCAATTTTTATCCGAGTTCAGTAATTATATATAGTAGTCTAGTCCTAAAAAGTACTATATGTGATATTATCGGCCATGTTTATTTTGACAACAACAACAATGTGTGACAAAAACAAAATTTTGACTACGGTTTAAATTTAATTCCATATCAATCCCAATTTGAACCAATTTTAATCCGAGTTCAGTAATTATATATAGAAATCTTGTCCTAAAAAGTACTATATGTGATATTATCGGCCATGTTTATTTTGACAATAACAACAATGTGTGACAAAAACAAAATTTTGACTACGGTTTAAATTTAATTCCATATCAATCCCAATTTGAACCAATTTTAATCCAAGTTCAGTAATTATATATAGAAATTTTGTCCTAAAAAGTACTATATGTGATATTATCGGCCATGTTTATTTTGACAACAACATTAATGCGTGACAAAAACAAAATTTTGACTACGGTTTAAATTTAATTCAATATCAATCCCAATTTCAACCAATTTTAATCCGAGTTCAGTCATTATATAAGTATAAACATCTAGTCCTAAAAAGAACTTTATGTGATATTATCGGCCATGTTTATTTTGACAACAACATTAATGCGTGACAAAAACAAAATTTTGACTACGGTTTAAATTAAATTCAATATCAGTTAAACCAATTTAATCAGATTTCAGGATTTACAAATAGACATCTAGTCCTAATAAGTACCTGTTGTGATTTTATCGGCCATGTTTATTTTGACAACAACAACAATGTGTGACAAAAACAAAATTTTGACTACGGTTTAAATTTAATTCATTATCAATCCCAATTTGACCGAATTTTAATCCGAGTTCAGTAATTATATATAGAAATCTAGTTCTAAAAAGTACTATATGTGATATTATCGGCCATGTTTATTTTGACAACAACAACAATGTGTGAATAATACAAAATTTTGAATACGGTTTAAATTTAATTCGATATCAATCCCAATTTGAACCAATTTTAATCCGAGTTCAGTAATTATATATAGAAATCTAGTCCTAAAAAGTACTTTATCTGATATTATCGGCCATGTTTATTTTGACAACAACAACAATGGGTGTCAAAAACAAAATTTTGACTAAGATTTAATTTTAATTCAAATTCAATCCCAATTTGAACCAATTTTAATCCGAGTTCAGTAATTATATAAGTATGGATATCTAGTCCTAAAAAGTTATTTGTGTGATATTATCGGCCATGTTTATTTTGACCGTGAGACAAAAACAAAATTTTGACTACGGTTTAAATTTAATTCAATGTCAATCCCAAAATTTTAATCCGAGTTCATTAATTATATATGTATATACATCTAGTCCTAAAAGTACTATATGTGATATTATCGGCCATGTTTATTTTGACAACAACAACAATGTGTGACAAAAACAAAATTTTGACTACGGATTAAATTTAATTCAATATCAATCTCAATTTGAACCAATTTTAATCCGAGTTCAGTAATTATATATAGAAATCTAGTCCTAAAAAGTACTATATGTGATATTATCGGCCATGTTTATTTTGACAATAACAACAATGTGTAACAAAAACAAAATTTTGACTACGGTTTAAATTTAATTCAATATCAATCCCAATTTGAACCAATTTTAATCCGAGTTCAGTAATTATATATAGAAATCTAATCATACAAAGTACTATATGTGATATTATCGGCCATGTTTAGTTTGACAACAACAACAATGTGTGACAAAAACAAAATTTTGACTACGATTTAAATTTAATTCCATATCAATCCCAATTTGAACCAATTTTAATCCGAGTTCAGTAATTATATATAGAAATCTAGTCCTAAAAAGTACTAAAGGTGATATTATCGGCCATGTTTATTTTGACAACAACAACAATTTGTGACAAAAACAAAATTTAAACTCCGGTTTAAATTTAATTCAATATCAATCCCAATTTGAATCAATTTTAATCCGAGTTCAGTAATTATATATAGAAATCTAGTCCTAAAAAGTACTTTATGTGATATTATCGGTCATGTTTATTTTGACAACAACAACAATGTGTGACAAAAACAAAATTTTGACTACGGTTTAAAGTTAATTCAGTATTAATCCCAATTTGACCAATTTTAATCAGAGCTCAGTAATTATATATAAAAATCTAGTCCTAAAAAGTACTATAAGTGATATTATCGGCCATGTTTATTTTGACAACAACAACAATGTGTGACAAAAACAAAATTTTGACTCCGGTTTAAATTTAATTCAATATCAATCCCAATTTGAACCAATTTTAATCCGAGTTCAGTAATTATATATAAAAATCTAGTCCTCATAAGTATTTACTGTGTTTCTATCGGCCATGTTTATTTTGACAACAACAACAATGTTTAACAGTGTAGTGACTTAATCAAAACCAAATACTAAATTATTTTAAAATGCCACTGGCAAGTTTGTTTGTTCTGTTTTTTAACTGCTTAGTTTAGTTCGATTATTTTACGAAATTATTAAATCACCAAAACAAAAAGTGGCATCAACAGCTAACCATTTGCCCAGTAGCGTATGCAATATGTGGTGCTAGAGTTTGTTAATGAAAAAACATGTAGTATTGGCAAATGAAAAAGGAGATAATATTTTGAATTATTTTAAACATACTCGTACTCTATTATGAACAATTTGTTTTGCTGAAATGGATTTATAACTGTACAAATGATTATTTGCAATTTGATATGGAAAAAACTGTGAGATGGCAAATTCTAAATGAAAAACAAAAAAAAAACAATAAAGGAATAGCTATTCTACGCATTATTCGACACCAACATGTCGAAAATTCTAAATTACGTGTAGACGCACAAGACTGACACCGAGCGGCATTAGGTAAATGCAATTGTGTTTTTTTAGTAAGTTTTCTTGTCAGACACTCAACCAGTCAATATGCGGTACTATTCTAAAGACCTATTAAAAAATTGCTCTGCCAAATTACTAAAACTACAGCAACGTGTTGTTTGCCGTATGTGTTTTTTAAACACCAATCAAAAAAACTTTAATTTACTTTGAATTCTATTAAATTTTTAGCACTTTAATTTTAAAATTTTTTTAAACTTTTATGAAAATTTATTATTTTCTGCTCGTGTTTTTTTTTTTTTTTTTGTATAAAAGACGTTATGTACTCGTATAAACCGATATGCACAGCTCTCGATAGATAAAATACTCGTATATAGATGCATATAACGAATAAAATAAAATATTCAAGATTAAATAGAAAATTGTTGCAGTTTCACTATTTTTTTTTGTATTTGGTACGGATTTAAAAGGAAGAATCGAATTCAATTTGATGAAAATTTTAAAATTTTAATAGAAGTTCGGTAAAGTTTTTAAAAAAAAGTTTGTTATAGGTACTTGCATAATGTTTTATTTAAAGTAGAAATGTTATCTCTGTATATTCAGGAATTATAATTATTACGTTGGATTGGATAGAAATTTTCGAACACGTCAAGAATCGGGTTGAATTGCAGAGTACACCGCAGTCCACCGCATATTAACAAATTTTTTATCCATATATTTAAAATTCTGGCAGCGTACATCAACATCACACGGTTTAAAAGCAATTTGAAAATATCTCATATTTATACACCATGTAAGATGAACAAATACAATATACGGTGGTATGGTGCAAACAATTTTTTATTTTTTTTTTGCAGAAAGCGCACGATGTGATATAAAAATGGTATTTTTATTGAAATATTATTGATTTCGTTTCGTCTCGATATATCCAACTATTATTTTATATGTTTTATTGGATTCTGCCATATTTTTTATATTAAAAATTTATCTATATATATTGTATATTAACAAAAACAAATTATATGCAATTTATGTATTGATCTGCAACACAGTTGCAGTTATTTTCTGTTATGAAAGCAAGGGTGGAATTATAATGCAAAAAAATAAATGTAATTTTATTTTTAACCGTATTCAAGGTAACTGTGGGATCAATATTTCAAAATTATATTTCTTCCTAAATAATAATCGACTTTACAAGGCTCGACATAATAAGAAAGCTAAAATAGTTGTAATGTCGGTTTAGTAAAATAAAATTTAATAAGCTCGAGCTTAAAAAGATCTTGACCAAGAAATATCATACCAACAATGAAATAACAAATTAACCGGTGAGCTATTTGAAAGAATATTTGCATTTCGTTAGTCGTGAGTAAATTTGTTAATAATAATTATTTATGGGGTTGTCCACGAAATCGAAGCAAAACGTTTTTTGAGTATTTGCAACTATCTAAATTTTAATTTCAGTTTTATTCAAATAGTCTACTGCAGAACTACCGAAGAGTGTCAAATAATGTACCTCCTAAAAAGTATACCTCTGGTATATTATTTGAATCTAATTTACAAATAATATATGTATTATTATATTTTTACGAAAAAAAAAAAAAAAAGTTTATGAAAAATAACAAGTAAAAAAGAGAAAAATCGACTTTAGAGAGAAAATGTATTTTTTTAATTTTGTTTAGGCATTTAAAAGATTAAAATGAAATTTGTGTGTATAAACCGTTACGACATTCGCATTTTCGTTGAATTGGTAATTCGGTTATACATATGAGTAGGTATACTATGAGAGTTCCAGCCCAAAATCCCATGTATTTTTATATGGAGGTTGAAATTTGCAAATTTTGGCTCACGTAGTATGAAAAGTTTTTTATAGATGGCAGCATTAAAAAAACTTTTCCGACAAAGCTCGAAATTTTAAGTTGCAATGATTTTTCATTAGATGGCAGCACTATTTTATGTAAGTTTCTGTACTTTTCGCTAGATGGCAGCACTTTGAAAAAGATATTTTGGTTTTGTTTAGGATGATTTTTCTTTTCATAATTAGGTGGCAGCACTTTCAAAAGATATTTCGTTTGTGTTTATGATAAACTTTGGAAAACTTTTGGTTTTAAATTTCTAATTGATTTATTACTTTTAAAATTATTTCACACAAAAGTGTTTAAAAGCGGCGCGGGGTGCGACGTCCGACGTGCGACGTCCGACGTGCGATTTACAATATTTAATTTAGTAACTGTAACAAATATTAAATTTAAATGATAGTAAATGATTGTTGTTGTTATTGTGTTCGCAAAATATACAAAGATTAAGAAAATTGCATTTTATTTTTTATGTAGGTTAAAGATAAGAAAAGATCAGTTTTCATTTCTTTTACCAAAAATCATGAGAAGTACAGAATTGTTATTATTATTATTATATTTTATTTGTATGTACATATGTCGAAATGCATAATATTACTAGATGCGCGCGCACATATAGGAATTATTTTTATGTAATCGCAAATAAGAAAGATAAAACTAAACTTGATCTTGAAAATGTATCGCTATACATATCATAACAACAAAAATCTGATGGATGCAAATGAGAATTGAAAGTTTTAATATAATCAAAATATAGGTTAAATAATATTTTTTATCATATTTTTTTTATAATTGTTATTGTTATAATCGGATTGCGCATATTTTCGTAACAATTATAAAAAATCATGATCAGTTATGTTTTCGTTGCAATAGTGTGGGATAAGTCAACTGATTAAGTAAAAATAGAAAAAAAACGATGACTGATAAAGGTGAAAAACGATGATAAGTTATGTCACATAACAATGCGTAGAAACTAATAATCATTTTGTATTTAGGATAACATGCATAATTGCATAGTCAACAATAACAACGATGAAACGATAAAATTTTCTCGCGTAAATTTAGATTTTATATTTGGTTACGAATCACATTAGTGCATTTCACTATTAAGTCTTTATTTTATTATTATATTTTGTTATGGTAACCAGCGACAAATCATTAATGAAAATTACTACTTAATTTACTAAAAATTACGTTATTTATCGCATAATAATATATCAAAAATTTAGTTTACATGTCAATTTTAAAGTTTAATAAACTTAATTATGAAAACTCATATATATTTAAGTAAACCAATCAGGAAGTAATTCTTAAAAATATATTTCATGTTTAAACTGATCAGAGTATCATCAAAGATATTAACTATTATACAACAAAATAAATGGCAACGACCTGCACAACTACATTATCGCTATACAGTACAAAACTGATAAATAAAACACAGTGCAAAGCTGACAACTTTAAATAAAGTTAATGTTAATTACACGTAATTTACAAACTTTTTGATATGATATTCAAAAGTTGAATGCAATAAGGTTACAGCATTTATTTTTTACATAACCGAAATGAAATTTAATATACATTTAAAATTATTTAAAAATGTGACGTAGTCAGTATTGGGTCTAACACTAACCACATTATCAAAGAAATTGAAGAACACTTTGATGACAGTGATAACAAATCACAGGCTTTAATATTAAAAATCAAGATATTTAAAAAAGAAAAGAGCTGATAGAAATATTATTTTATTTTATTAGGCTAATGTCAATCATTGTTCAGTTAATTCGTAAATTGTGCTAAGTATTATTATATGTAGTAGTATACAGCTTTACTCTAGATCAATGTAACAAAAAATGATATCAAGTTTATAAAGTATGTTTAAATAATTATAAAAGTAATTAAATGTTGTAAAAATTGCAATTTTTTTTTTAAATTATGTAAATTTAATGAAAAGTGGCAAAAATATATAAAACTTATAGTGCCTTAGTTAAAACAATATAACAATTATATTATAAAATATAAAGACATTTAAAGATACAAAAAGTTATGAAATTTATAAAAATTAGTTATATGTTGTTATTGTTATGAAAAGTTATAAACTTTGAACAAAAAATATGTTGAAAGTTATAATAACGTTAAAAGTTATAAAAGAAATACCTGAAAAGTTATAATAAGTTAAAAAAATTATTAAAAAGTTATAAAAAATAATAATAAATTTTAAAAATTATAAAAAACCTTATTAAGTTTATAAAGTATTTGTACGTTGAGTTTGGATTCGTTTATTTTTAAGTATTACATGAAACTATACTTGTACCGACTCGGCCGATCATTTATTCTGTTGTCCGCTATTTAAAAAGTAAAATAACAAATTTAAAATTTATAAAATTAAAATAAAAACCTGCCTGAAAATAAAAAATTAAAAACAAAAAATTTAAACATACAAAAAATAATTACAAACGAATTATGAAAATTAAAAAATTGAAATCTAAAAATTTATTAAAAAAATAAAAAAAATATTCGATTAAATATTCATTTCCTTGTGTAGTGTTCTTATTATTTGATTATCATAATTTATTTTGTCGGCGGACAATCAAAAATAAACAAAAACCTAAAGAAGACTTACACGGATATTCAAATAAAAGCAGGATAGTAAATTATTTAAATAGTTTAAATGCAGTAAAGTTATGACATTTTTTTTATATAAAACGAAAATTGAATAATAAAAATGCGTTGTTACTTGTCTATAAAAGATGATAAAGAAGAAGTTTCACATACATAACTAGATGGTATGATGAGCTCGAACTTATATTTTATGAAATATATTTCGAGTCTTATTGGGCCTGACCACATTATCGAATAAATTGAAGAATACTTTGATGACAGCGATAACAAAGCACATGCTTTAATATTAAAAATGATTATATTTAAAAAAGAAAACTAGGCTAATGTACTACTATATTTATCATTGTTTAGTTAATTCGTAAATTGTGCTATGTATTATAGTAGTATACAGCTTTACTCTAGATCAATGTAACACAAAATGTTTACAAGTTTATAAAGTATGTTTAAAAAATCATAAAATATAAAAGTAATTAAATGGTGTAAAAATTGCAATTTTTTTTATATTATACAAATTTAATGAAAAGTGGCAAAAATGTCTAAAATTTATAGTACATAAGTTAAAACAATATAACAATTATATTATAAAATATAAAGACATTTAAAGATATAAAAAGTTACAAAATTTATTAAAAGTTATAAAGATTAGTTGTAAGAGTTATGAAAAGTTATAAACTTTGAACAAAAAAATATGTTAAAAGTTATAATAACGTTAAAAGTTATAAAAGAAATACGTGAAAAAAACAGAATTAGTTATAAAAATTATTAAAAAGTTATAAAAAATAATAATAAATTTTAAAAATTATAAAAAATCTTATTAAAAGTTATTTTAGTAACAAAAAATGTTATTAAGTTTATAAAGTATTTGTACATTGAGTTTGAAGATTTGTTGTAATACTTAAATTACATGAAATTATACTTGCTCCGACTCGGAAGATCTTTTATTCTGTTGTCCTCTATTTAAAAAGTAAAATAACAAATTAAAATTTTATAAAATTAAAATAAAAACCTGAAAATAAAAAAATATAAAATTTCTTAGTAGTGAGAATTGGTGTGTATTTTATGCAATAATTTACCATACTAAAGTAAGTTACTACTACTAGTGGTGTCTAATTAAATGTAATTAAAGTATGTATATAAAACTTTTAATGTTTTTTAAAAACTATACAAATTTAATGAAAAGTGACATAAATGTATAAAACTTATAGTATCTAAATTAATACAGTTATTAAAAGTTATATAAAGATATTTAAAGCTATAGAAACTTATGAAATGTATTAAAAGTTATAAAAAATTAGTTGTAAGAGTTATGAAAAATTGTAAACTTTGAACAAAAAATATGATGTTGAAAGTTATAATGACTTTAAGAATTATAAAAAAATAAATACGCAAAAAATTATAATAAGATATAAAAATTATAAAAAGTTATAAAAAATGATAAATTTTAAAAATTATAAAAAATGTTATTTAAAGATATAATAAGTAACAAAAAACGTTATTAAGTTTAAAAAGTATTTCTAAAAAATTATAAAAAATAAGCTACCTTTAAAATGATATCAAAAATTGTATATTTTTTAAAAACTACGGATCAAAAATTATAAAGTTTAAGAGTTATAAAGAGTTGCAAAATTTGTATAAAAAATATGCTATTATAAGTTATAAAAGTTATTAAAACGTAATAAAAACAGTAATAATAAATTTTAGAAAATAAAAAAATGTTATTAAAATTATAATAAGTAGCAAAAAATTAATAAATTTATAAAAAGGTAACAAAACCGTTATCAAATTTATAAAATTTGTTTAAAAAATCATAAAAAGTAGTAAAATGGTATAAAAATTATAATTTTTTTAAAAACATATACAATATTTATGAATAGTGACAATATTGAATAGTAAATTATAGTAGGTAATTAAAAAAGAGTTATTAAATATAATAAAAGTTAAAAAAATTATTGTTGGTAAAGATTGGTTGTTGCTATTTATAATTGCACAATCTATGTACTTATGTAGCGAGAAAAAAAGTTACAGCATTTATTTTTTATATAACTGAGAGCTATTAATCAAATTTGATATAAATTAAAAATTATTTAAGATTTAATTTAGCATCTCAAATATGTTATAAAAAATATAAGGTGAACCAACTAAAATTCATATCAACATAAATACGATATTTAACTAAGCATTTTAGTTAGTACAAATATTATGAATATTTGTTATTTTATTAAATTGTATACGTTGGATTAATAAAAATAACAAAAAAAATATTGGTTGAAGAATTTTCAATTGAAAATATTCAATGTTTTCGTATTGCAGTCAAAATAAGTATGCAAACTCAATTCGAACGGGTTTTCTTACTTATTTAGGATGGCGGCAAATAAGTAAATAAGTTTGAAATAAGTATCCGTTTCGAAAAGGGCCTTATTATTTTATAGTTGACTATAACCATAGAGTAAGTAATGTTATAAAGAGTAACGAAACAGAGGAAAAAATTTCATCAAAAATGCGTGGGTTATGAAATTTAAATGGATGGATTATACAATACACTTACACAATCGTGGCGGTTGTATTAAATAAATTGGAATGTATTTCATCAAACCAATATATGTTGGGATGTGCATATTAGATCTAGTTAAAACTACATTATATTATTTTCATTATGACTAATGGTGCCGAAGTTGAATAAAAATTTGTAATACTGAAACAGATAGTTTAGTTTACGAAGTGTTTTGTCCAGATGTATATGAACCCATCATAAAAGATTGTTATAAGTATCTCGATACAAGTGGTCTAATGAAGAATGAAAATTATGGAAAAATAATGGGTGAATTTATTGGATTAAGATCAAAAATGTATACTTTCAAAGTTGTTGATGCCAATGATACAAAAAAAAAATAAAGAAGTAAAGAGACAAGTTGTGAAATCTAGCATAACGTTTAAAGAATTCAAAGAATATTTAATTAATGACTCATCATAAATTCGTTCAAGAAATCAAGCAGTAAGCTCTGTTAGACAATTGAAAACCGCACCTAATCCACACGATGATAAAATATATTTGATTTAAGATAGCTATGAAACACTACCTTTATAAAATAATGGAATATGATTATTGATTTCTGTGTAAATAGTTTTATATAAGAATGCTATTATAATAGCAAACAACTTTCTTACTTTTAACGGTTTTTTATTTTTTAAGTTAAGTAAAGTAACAAATTAAAAACTTAAAAAATTAAAACTAAATTTAAAACTTACAAAATTAATTACAAAATGGTTAATGAAAATCAAATAAATTAAATAAAATTTTTTTAATTATTTAATAAATGCGCATTTGAAGACGCAATTACCTCGCAAGTTTTAAAAAGTTTTGAAAAAGTTTTAAAAAGTTTTAGAGTTTTAAAAAAGAGTTTTAAAAAGTTTAATTTTAAAAAAGAGTTCTAAAAAGTTTAAAAAGTTTTAAAAAGTTTTAGAATAAATTAAAAAAGTTTTAAAAAATTTTCAAAAGTTTTAGAGTTTTAAAAAGTTTAAAAAGTTTTAAAAAAATTATAAAAAATTTAAAAAAGTTTTAAAAAGTTTTAAAGGTTTAAAAAAGTTTTAAAAACTTTTTAAAAGTGTTAAAAAGTTTTAGAAGTTTTAAAAAAATTTTAAAAATGTTTTAAAAAAATTTAAAAAGTTTTAAAAAGTTTTAAAGGTTTAAAAAAGTTTCAAAAACATTTAAAAGTTTCAAAAAGTTTTAAAAAGTTTTAGAGTTTTAAAAAGTTTTAAAAAAAGTTTTAAAAAAATTTAAAAAAGTTTTAAAAAGTTTTAAAATTCTTTTTTAAAAATTTAAAAAGTTTTAAAAAGTTTTAAATGTTTAAAAAAGTTTTAAAAACTAAAAAGTTCTAAAAAGTTTTAAAGTTTTGAAGTTTTAAAGCTTTTAAATGTTTAAAAATTTATTTATTTTTATAGCTTCATAAGTTAAATTTATGTAAACGTCTATGATTTATATAGAAAATGCGGTAAAACGTACCCGCGCGTTTTCGAGTTTGATTTTTTTAGTTTGGGCGAAAAATACGTAGACACAACCGGCTATGACTTAAAAAATTAATCATGTTACATATGCTAATTACCTTCTTTTTAATTGCATCATGAGAAAAAAGGACGTAAACGTTTATGACTGATAAAGAAAACGGCTATGTTTAATCGCATCATAAGAAAAATTGGCGTAATCGTCTATGATTTATATAGAAAATGCGCTAAAGCGTAACCGCGCGGATTCGATATTCACCGCATTTTCTATATAAATCTAGTTTTAAGTTTTTAAAACTTTTTTAAACATTTAAAACTTTTTAAAACTTTTTAAATTTTTAAAAAAGAATTTTAAAACTTTTTAAAACTTTTTTAAATTTTTTTAAAACTTTTTTTAAAACTTTTTAAAACTCTAAAACTTTTTAAAACTTTTTGAAACTTTTAAATGTTTTTGAAACTTTTTTAAACCTTTAAAACTTTTTAAAACTTTTTAAATTTTTTTAAAACATTTTTAAAATTTTTTTAAAACTTCTAAAACTTTTTAACACTTTTAAAAAGTTTTTAAAACTTTTTTAAACCTTTAAAACTTTTTAAAACTTTTTTAAATTTTTTATAATTTTTTTAAAACTTTTTAAACTTTTTAAAACTCTAAAACTTTTGAAAATTTTTTAAAACTTTTTTAATTTATTCTAAAACTTTTTAAAACTTTTTAAACTTTTTAGAACTCTTTTTTAAAATTAAACTTTTTAAAACTCTTTTTTAAAACTCTAAAACTTTTTAAAACTTTTTCAAAACTTTTTAAAACTTGCGAGGTAATTGCGTCTTCAAATGCGCATTTATTAAATAATTAAAAAAATTTTATTTAATTTATTTGATTTTCATTAACCATTTTGTAATTAATTTTGTAAGTTTTAAATTTAGTTTTAATTTTTTAAGTTTTTAATTTGTTACTTTACTTAACTTAAAAAATAAAAAACCGTTAAAAGTAAGAAAGTTGTTTGCTATTATAATAGCATTCTTATATAAAACTATTTACACAGAAATCAATAATCATATTCCATTATTTTATAAAGGTAGTGTTTCATAGCTATCTTAAATCAAATATATTTTATCATCGTGTGGATTAGGTGCGGTTTTCAATTGTCTAACAGAGCTTACTGCTTGATTTCTTGAACGAATTTATGATGAGTCATTAATTAAATATTCTTTGAATTCTTTAAACGTTATGCTAGATTTCACAACTTGTCTCTTTACTTCTTTATTTTTTTTTTGTATCATTGGCATCAACAACTTTGAAAGTATACATTTTTGATCTTAATCCAATAAATTCACCCATTATTTTTCCATAATTTTCATTCTTCATTAGACCACTTGTATCGAGATACTTATAACAATCTTTTATGATGGGTTCATATACATCTGGACAAAACACTTCGTAAACTAAACTATCTGTTTCAGTATTACAAATTTTTATTCAACTTCGGCACCATTAGTCATAATGAAAATAATATAATGTAGTTTTAACTAGATCTAATATGCACATCCCAACATATATTGGTTTGATGAAATACATTCCAATTTATTTAATACAACCGCCACGATTGTGTAAGTGTATTGTATAATCCATCCATTTAAATTTCATAACCCACGCATTTTTGATGAAATTTTTTCCTCTGTTTCGTTACTCTTTATAACATTACTTACTCTATGGTTATAGTCAACTATAAAATAATAAGGCCCTTTTCGAAACGGATACTTATTTCAAACTTATTTACTTATTTGCCGCCATCCTAAATAAGTAAGAAAACCCGTTCGAATTGAGTTTGCATACTTATTTTGACTGCAATACGAAAACATTGAATATTTTCAATTGAAAATTCTTCAACCAATATTTTTTTTGTTATTTTTATTAATCCAACGTATACAATTTAATAAAATAACAAATATTCATAATATTTGTACTAACTAAAATGCTTAGTTAAATATCGTATTTATGTTGATATGAATTTTAGTTGGTTCACCTTATATTTTTTATAACATATTTGAGATGCTAAATTAAATCTTAAATAATTTTTAATTTATATCAAATTTGATTAATAGCTCTCAGTTATATAAAAAATAAATGCTGTAACTTTTTTTCTCGCTACATAAGTACATAGATTGTGCAATTATAAATAGCAACAACCAATCTTTACCAACAATAATTTTTTTAACTTTTATTATATTTAATAACTCTTTTTTAATTACCTACTATAATTTACTATTCAATATTGTCACTATTCATAAATATTGTATATGTTTTTAAAAAAATTATAATTTTTATACCATTTTACTACTTTTTATGATTTTTTAAACAAATTTTATAAATTTGATAACGGTTTTGTTACCTTTTTATAAATTTATTAATTTTTTGCTACTTATTATAATTTTAATAACATTTTTTTATTTTCTAAAATTTATTATTACTGTTTTTATTACGTTTTAATAACTTTTATAACTTATAATAGCATATTTTTTATACAAATTTTGCAACTCTTTATAACTCTTAAACTTTATAATTTTTGATCCGTAGTTTTTAAAAAATATACAATTTTTGATATCATTTTAAAGGTAGCTTATTTTTTATAATTTTTTAGAAATACTTTTTAAACTTAATAACGTTTTTTGTTACTTATTATATCTTTAAATAACATTTTTTATAATTTTTAAAATTTATCATTTTTTATAACTTTTTATAATTTTTATATCTTATTATAATTTTTTGCGTATTTATTTTTTTATAATTCTTAAAGTCATTATAACTTTCAACATCATATTTTTTGTTCAAAGTTTACAATTTTTCATAACTCTTACAACTAATTTTTTATAACTTTTAATACATTTCATAAGTTTCTATAGCTTTAAATATCTTTATATAACTTTTAATAACTGTATTAATTTAGATACTATAAGTTTTATACATTTATGTCACTTTTCATTAAATTTGTATAGTTTTTAAAAAACATTAAAAGTTTTATATACATACTTTAATTACATTTAATTAGACACCACTAGTAGTAGTAACTTACTTTAGTATGGTAAATTATTGCATAAAATACACACCAATTCTCACTACTAAGAAATTTTATATTTTTTTATTTTCAGGTTTTTATTTTAATTTTATAAAATTTTAATTTGTTATTTTACTTTTTAAATAGAGGACAACAGAATAAAAGATCTTCCGAGTCGGAGCAAGTATAATTTCATGTAATTTAAGTATTACAACAAATCTTCAAACTCAATGTACAAATACTTTATAAACTTAATAACATTTTTTGTTACTAAAATAACTTTTAATAAGATTTTTTATAATTTTTAAAATTTATTATTATTTTTTATAACTTTTTAATAATTTTTATAACTAATTCTGTTTTTTTCACGTATTTCTTTTATAACTTTTAACGTTATTATAACTTTTAACATATTTTTTTGTTCAAAGTTTATAACTTTTCATAACTCTTACAACTAATCTTTATAACTTTTAATAAATTTTGTAACTTTTTATATCTTTAAATGTCTTTATATTTTATAATATAATTGTTATATTGTTTTAACTTATGTACTATAAATTTTAGACATTTTTGCCACTTTTCATTAAATTTGTATAATATAAAAAAAATTGCAATTTTTACACCATTTAATTACTTTTATATTTTATGATTTTTTAAACATACTTTATAAACTTGTAAACATTTTGTGTTACATTGATCTAGAGTAAAGCTGTATACTACTATAATACATAGCACAATTTACGAATTAACTAAACAATGATAAATATAGTAGTACATTAGCCTAGTTTTCTTTTTTAAATATAATCATTTTTAATATTAAAGCATGTGCTTTGTTATCGCTGTCATCAAAGTATTCTTCAATTTATTCGATAATGTGGTCAGGCCCAATAAGACTCGAAATATATTTCATAAAATATAAGTTCGAGCTCATCATACCATCTAGTTATGTATGTGAAACTTCTTCTTTATCATCTTTTATAGACAAGTAACAACGCATTTTTATTATTCAATTTTCGTTTTATATAAAAAAAATGTCATAACTTTACTGCATTTAAACTATTTAAATAATTTACTATCCTGCTTTTATTTGAATATCCGTGTAAGTCTTCTTTAGGTTTTTGTTTATTTTTGATTGTCCGCCGACAAAATAAATTATGATAATCAAATAATAAGAACACTACACAAGGAAATGAATATTTAATCGAATATTTTTTTTATTTTTTTAATAAATTTTTAGATTTCAATTTTTTAATTTTCATAATTCGTTTGTAATTATTTTTTGTATGTTTAAATTTTTTGTTTTTAATTTTTTATTTTCAGGCAGGTTTTTATTTTAATTTTATAAATTTTAAATTTGTTATTTTACTTTTTAAATAGCGGACAACAGAATAAATGATCGGCCGAGTCGGTACAAGTATAGTTTCATGTAATACTTAAAAATAAACGAATCCAAACTCAACGTACAAATACTTTATAAACTTAATAAGGTTTTTTATAATTTTTAAAATTTATTATTATTTTTTATAACTTTTTAATAATTTTTTTAACTTATTATAACTTTTCAGGTATTTCTTTTATAACTTTTAACGTTATTATAACTTTCAACATATTTTTTGTTCAAAGTTTATAACTTTTCATAACAATAACAACATATAACTAATTTTTATAAATTTCATAACTTTTTGTATCTTTAAATGTCTTTATATTTTATAATATAATTGTTATATTGTTTTAACTAAGGCACTATAAGTTTTATATATTTTTGCCACTTTTCATTAAATTTACATAATTTAAAAAAAAAATTGCAATTTTTACAACATTTAATTACTTTTATAATTATTTAAACATACTTTATAAACTTGATATCATTTTTTGTTACATTGATCTAGAGTAAAGCTGTATACTACTACATATAATAATACTTAGCACAATTTACGAATTAACTGAACAATGATTGACATTAGCATAATAAAATAAAATAATATTTCTATCAGCTCTTTTCTTTTTTAAATATCTTGATTTTTAATATTAAAGCCTGTGATTTGTTATCACTGTCATCAAAGTGTTCTTCAATTTCTTTGATAATGTGGTTAGTGTTAGACCCAATACTGACTACGTCACATTTTTAAATAATTTTAAATGTATATTAAATTTCATTTCGGTTATGTAAAAAATAAATGCTGTAACCTTATTGCATTCAACTTTTGAATATCATATCAAAAAGTTTGTAAATTACGTGTAATTAACATTAACTTTATTTAAAGTTGTCAGCTTTGCACTGTGTTTTATTTATCAGTTTTGTACTGTATAGCGATAATGTAGTTGTGCAGGTCGTTGCCATTTATTTTGTTGTATAATAGTTAATATCTTTGATGATACTCTGATCAGTTTAAACATGAAATATATTTTTAAGAATTACTTCCTGATTGGTTTACTTAAATATATATGAGTTTTCATAATTAAGTTTATTAAACTTTAAAATTGACATGTAAACTAAATTTTTGATATATTATTATGCGATAAATAACGTAATTTTTAGTAAATTAAGTAGTAATTTTCATTAATGATTTGTCGCTGGTTACCATAACAAAATATAATAATAAAATAAAGACTTAATAGTGAAATGCACTAATGTGATTCGTAACCAAATATAAAATCTAAATTTACGCGAGAAAATTTTATCGTTTCATCGTTGTTATTGTTGACTATGCAATTATGCATGTTATCCTAAATACAAAATGATTATTAGTTTCTACGCATTGTTATGTGACATAACTTATCATCGTTTTTCACCTTTATCAGTCATCGTTTTTTTTCTATTTTTACTTAATCAGTTGACTTATCCCACACTATTGCAACGAAAACATAACTGATCATGATTTTTTATAATTGTTACGAAAATATGCGCAATCCGATTATAACAATAACAATTATAAAAAAAATATGATAAAAAATATTATTTAACCTATATTTTGATTATATTAAAACTTTCAATTCTCATTTGCATCCATCAGATTTTTGTTGTTATGATATGTATAGCGATACATTTTCAAGATCAAGTTTAGTTTTATCTTTCTTATTTGCGATTACATAAAAATAATTCCTATATGTGCGCGCGCATCTAGTAATATTATGCATTTCGACATATGTACATACAAATAAAATATAATAATAATAATAACAATTCTGTACTTCTCATGATTTTTGGTAAAAGAAATGAAAACTGATCTTTTCTTATCTTTAACCTACATAAAAAATAAAATGCAATTTTCTTAATCTTTGTATATTTTGCGAACACAATAACAACAACAATCATTTACTATCATTTAAATTTAATATTTGTTACAGTTACTAAATTAAATATTGTAAATCGCACGTCGGACGTCGCACGTCGGACGTCGCACCCCGCGCCGCTTTTAAACACTTTTGTGTGAAATAATTTTAAAAGTAATAAATCAATTAGAAATTTAAAACCAAAAGTTTTCCAAAGTTTATCATAAACACAAACGAAATATCTTTTGAAAGTGCTGCCACCTAATTATGAAAAGAAAAATCATCCTAAACAAAACCAAAATATCTTTTTCAAAGTGCTGCCATCTAGCGAAAAGTACAGAAACTTACATAAAATAGTGCTGCCATCTAATGAAAAATCATTGCAACTTAAAATTTCGAGCTTTGTCGGAAAAGTTTTTTTAATGCTGCCATCTATAAAAAACTTTTCATACTACGTGAGCCAAAATTTGCAAATTTCAACCTCCATATAAAAATACATGGGATTTTGGGCTGGAACTCTCATAGTATACCTACTCATATGAAAAGCCGATTTAAAATGGTATTATACATTTCAGCGGATGGAATGGCCATAAAAACGTTCATCATGTTTTGAGCCTCAAAAATAATCCCAAATTGATTTTACCAAAACAAGTATATGCGTTACAGTCTCTGATGGTGGAAGTGTCAGTACAAAGGTTACGCACGAATGGATACTTGAAAAAATTGTTTCGCCACACGAGGAATTTTTTTGGCCAACTCCAAATCCGTTTTATTCAAGGATTCCCACGGCGTTCACAAAAAACAGGATGTTGTAAATAGTCTTAAGAGACAATGTAAAACTGAAGTTGTGTTTCTAGATGTTGCAGTAAACCGTTTATTTAAATTGGCATTACATAATGAATGAAATTAATGGCTTGAGTGTGGCAAAATGCAATATGGAAATAAGGGTTTTTTAGAAAACGACCATCGTATATCAAGCGATTATTGGTTTCGTTGATAAGGTGGCAAAATAATTGACAGTGGACATTGTCAAAAAAAGTGACAATGTCCACTGACAATGATGTGGAATTTAGAAACGGGGAAACGTTATTCCAACTGAAAAATTAAACTCGAAATTGAAACAAATGTTGGAATGGACAGGTAGTGAAGAATGTTCCTTTGCGATCGGTAGGGTAACCCTCAATTTGTCAGTAGTGTTAAATTCTCGGCCTAAAAAATTTTTGTTGCTTAATTATTTTAATCTATTTTTTTAATTAGGTTAAAGTGTATAAATTAGTTGGTAAAAGCTAGGTACGCTGGCTAATTTTTTTCTAAGTTTGATTTTAAAAATATTTTGTAATTTAATTATAATAATATTTTTATAATATATAATAAGTAGGCAATCAAAAATATTTTCTTAAAAATAGCTTCTACGGATATATCCTCTATCTGGTCGCAAATTATTTAATTGAGAGGCGAAGTATGGTTACTATATTTATTTTTTCATGCCAACCGACATTTTTTTTTAATTTAAATTTATTCTGCGATTGTTAAGTAGAAATACATGAAAAGACAGCGACATCGGAAAATGCGTAACAGTCTTTTCGTGTATTTCTACTTTACAATCGAAAACCAAATTTAAATTTAAAAAAAATCTCGATTGGCATGGCAAAATAAATCTAGTAATCATATTTAGCCTCACAATTAAATAATTTGCGACCAGATAGAGGACCGACCCCTCAAACCTATTTTTAAGAACATATTTTTGGTTATCCTAATAATAATCATGATATATACACTGAGAAAAAAAAACCAGTAAAAATAAAATTTTATATATAAAATCAAAAAATATATATATATTTTTTATGCGAAAAGTCTCGTTCATAAAATCGAAAGGATGAAAAAATTGTTTTTATTTTCAAAATACTTTCCTTACTTATTCCAAATAGTTTTCTTAAATATTAATAGATTGTTTTTTAAGAATTAAAAATTATTGGCTAGTTTTAAAATATTTATTTTAATTTTTAAATAATTTTTTTTAAATATATTTCACACAATTTCAAGGCATCAAAGTAATCCGTAATATACTTTACAAATACAACGATATTCGGAATGTTTGCGACTGTTCAAGTCAGCAAAAATAAAGAGCTCTTCTAATTATAACATAATATATCCACAAAAAGTAGACAATTAACTTCTCCTCCCCAAATTTCAACCCCCATGGCCATTGTGAAAAAATACACACAACCCTTGAAAAATATAATGAGAACTTCCTCAAGTTCTTTCTTGGCAGTTTGGTTTCGTACTGATAAAAAATTGGTATAATCGATTTGCATCTAGCCTCTTATTGGATTCGCACCCAGTACCTCTCGGTACACTTGTGGTGTAATAAACAAACCGATTTGTGGTACTGAGGCCTGATTTTATGAACGCGGATAAAACATTAATTTAGGATTAATCCACTGTTTCCATTTTATGAACGACGATAAACAAAAAATAAAATCCGACAGTTTTCATTTATCCACTGATTTATCTTCTCTTTTTGATGTCTAAATAAGAGAATAAAACTTTTTGTTCTTGTATTTGTTTTGTGCATTACGATTACAAAGAGGAAAAATGGGAAATATATTTATTTATTTAAAATATAAATTAAAATGTGTAAAGAGATGAAATAATTATTTTATGTTTCTAAACATACAGGATGAAACTCTTTGTTTTTCGTTTTATGTATTTACGATGGCAAAAGAAAAACCCTGAAATGTGTTGGTTAATATTTATTATTAATAAAATAAAAATTAAAATGCGTAAATTATTCAAAATGATTATTAGCTAATATGTAACATTTAATTAAATGTGCGTATATTCGAATTTCGAATTGAAAATATTATTTCAATTATTTTTCGAAAAATTGTTTATTGAAAATTTCTGATAAAAAAAAATAATTTAGTTGTACGTAAAATTGTTTTGTTTGTCAATTCGGCAATATATATACAATACAAAGATATACATTTTTCAAGAAAACGTGTTGCGAGCATCAAAAAACTGTTATAAAACTGCTATAAAAGAGAGAGTTATTTAGCATCGTTTATAAAATCGGCAAAAAATAAAACTCTCGAGTAAAGATTAATCAGTACTCTAGGATTTTTTGTGATTTATCCTCGTTCATAAAATCGGGTTTTATTGAGTATCGCAAGGAATTTAAATTAATGAGGGTAAATTTGAATTCCTTGCGTAGACAGAAACTCTTCTAAACAGTAAAATTTTAAACAATTTACGTCGTATGAATAATTATAATATTATTGGGTTTTGACCAAATCATCAACAAACGATGGGGGTTGAGTTGACATTTATTACAGATCTGAATCAAAAATCAAAAAAAAAAAAATTCGGTAGTGCCCATGATAAAGTTGTTGTAATGGAGCATACTGAACGTTTTGGCAAAATCCTTATAATAATTTATATAATCCTCCACCTGCTTGTGCCTATCATATTAAGTCGAAAAATTTCATCAATTTCGCCGGTTGGAAAGATAAAGATTGTTAAACCGAGCCAGCTTTGTCGCCTTTATTTCCCGTATATCTTTCATCAATACATTGCCGATATGTATATGCAAAAATAGAAACCCATCGACTTCTCTACATTTAATTAAAGCAAACCATATTGCATTCCGAGGGGTACATTAATTTCCAGTTGTTAATTATAGCAATCTATTCAATAAGTCCAAGGACTGACACGTAGACAGAGCATATAATGATAAGCTCATAATATGATTTTTAGGATGTACCAACATTTAAACGATTTAATTGTACAAAAAACATTCTTATTGAAAATAAATCATGTACACACAAACGTTAAAGAAAACATTTAATAAAAACACAACCATCGACGTTGGGGACGGCGATTTTTTCGTTCAAACAAATTTAGAGTCTATTTCTATTTTTATCGCCGGCGAAACAATGTTGCCAACTGGATCTTTATGTATATAAGTTGGTAATCATTTAACTGTCACATTATTAACAATTTTTTCAATCGATTTTTATTCTTTCTGGAACAATATTATTATGTTTATATAAAATTAAAATACAAAGATATAAAATAAATATAATAAAATAAAATATAAAAATTAACAGTGAACGGTGAACAGAGTGAACAACAAAAACAATCAAGTTTTAAAAATAAATAAAAATTATAGTGAATAATGTCGTTCGAAGAAAAACTAGTTGAATTGGTTCGACAAAATTCAGTTTTGTATGATCTTTCAAATGAAAATTATCGGAGAACCGATATTAAAGATAAGACTTGATGTGATAATGCTATTAATTTTAAATCAAGTGGTAAATAATTATATTATATATTGAAACAAATGTATGTATATCTATACGTAATTTTATTAAACGTATTTTAGAAAGTGCTTGCAAAACCCGATGGAAGAGTTTAAGAGATACTTACAAGAAAGCCCGCCGTAGCGAACCATCCGGTAGCCCTGCGATTGACCCAGATAATTATTATCACAAAAAATGGAAGTATTTTGAACTCATGAGCTTTCTGGTGTAGACGATCAAGCAGAGTAAGTAGCAGCCATCCTTAAAACATATAATTTGTTTATAATATTTTACTTTTTTTACCTTTTTAGAACGGTGGAAAATTTTGATAACTAATACCAAAATAGTAGCAACACAAACAATAGTTGCGATGATAATTCTTTGGATTATCAAGAATACTCGAATCCCGAGGTTATTGAACACGATGAAATATTTTCAACACCAGCGAAAAAGAAGTTATTTTTATTGTGTTATACTTTCGTACATCAGTGTTACAGCCAATCTAGTTTCAACGCTAACTGACATCCGATGGGAGTGCTTTTCTTATCTATCCTTCAAAAAATCGAACAGCAGTTTGAAATGAGCAACACTCGTTCGTGTTGCCTTCTGGAAATGCTTCGGGTCATTTTCTTTTATTTCTATAAAACTTCGTCGAAAAAATCCGTGTTGGTTTCTTGTAAGATCTACTGGCCTAACCCCCCAACGTCTACTTGGCAATATTGAATTACAATATTCATGTGCCAAAAACACCAGATAAACAATTTTGATAATTTTACATAACTTTATTGTTCGAGTTCGCGTCTCAGAATCCATTTTGACACAGATAAAATATTTTAGGTTATATCGTTTGTTTGTTATTTGTATCGCCATGTGCTGACGCTCTTGTTATGTTGACTACAGCGATATCGCGGCGATATTTTTTATTTATTCGTCGGCGCTCGTCGCCTTCGCTCTTGTTCTGTTTTGAGCTTAATGCTTCATCTGCTAAATGTCACCAGAATACGGTTTTATAATTTTAAAATTTAGTGTTAGTGACAGTATATGTTTATGGCCAAATCAAAAACTATTAAATTGGTATGTATGTTTATAAAATGTAAACACATTATTTAAATATTGACGGCAAAATATTTTTTATTATTATGAACGGGGATTTTATTTATTTATCTTCAAATCAATTACTTTTGTATTTTTAGCTAGCGTTCATTGGTTCTTGAAATCAACTAATTAGTAGCCGACTTTTCAATGACCAAATCTTGAAATTAATAACTTCACCCTTTCACTTTTATCGTTAAAAGCATGCCCCATAAAAATGTGGATAAAATTAAATGTAAAACTCAACAAACTTCATTATTATTTTTTGTGTACTAAATGGGACATCAAAACCGGAAATATGGTTCTTGTTGTCATACACCAGATTGCAACACGGCGGTAAAGAATCATATTAATAGATTATATAGAATGAATGTTGTTTGACAACGCCACAATTTGTATATAGAATAAATAAACTTGAACTATTTAATTCGTTAACCATTTATTTCCACATATTAGTCACTTCTTATCTTCACATCATTACCGTCCAAGATTCCATAAAATCAACATCCCACACGTATATGATAAAGCTGGATGAAACTGGGTGACGGAAGTCAATGTAGGCAAATCTAAATTAAACAAATTTGGCTATATTTAGAATATAATTATTAACTTATATAGAACAATACCTATTTGTATATAAAATCGAATGTCGTTCTTACATTTATCTGTATGTTTAGCTGCATAAAAAAATGTAATTAATTTAGTAAATTGATTAAACTAAAATATGTATGTAATTACCTGGTTGTGTTGTCATAATGTTTTGACGTTTATAAATTCTGTCTCAGTACGCGAAAATGATATTGTACTAGATTAACTCCGAAATATGTAGCTCAATCTTTATATTTATTAGAACGAGAAGGATGTATAAATCAAAAGGAGAAAACCATCTTGACAAAGCGATAAAATTACGATGGAAGCGACAACAAAACGTTAGTTAGTAAAAACCAAGGATCGTAATGGGCAGCACAACCAAATTGTAAATTAAGATAATAAATAAATTTGTTATTATAATCGAACAAATACAGTCCACTTATTTCTCTCTTCCAACGAGCTTTTGGTTGTGTGAGCCACATTAGTTTGGTTCACAAGCAGTTGTGAACCAACGCAAATTTGACGATAAAAGAGAAATCGAAAAAATCAACGGGGCCATATTTATTATTTTTTTCGACCGAATGCAATGAAGTTAGAAAGTGAAAATAAAAAAAAATAAGTAAATTGAATTATTATTTTATTCATCCAATATAAAAAATTAATTGTTTTTTCCGTAAGTACAATATATTGTAGATTTAAACCTGTATATATGCAGATAGTTATTGGTCCTATTTAATTTAATTTTATATTCATTGCCGTCAAATTTAGTCGTTAGCTCGTCAACCAACAAAAGAATAACTCGTTTCGTAAAAATATTCACCAATTCTATTTTCTCTGCGGCATAAAATATTTATTTGCAAAATGTAACGGACAAATAACTTAATTTTTACCCATATTTACTTTTTACATCTTGTACATTGAAGCCAAATGGGTTTAGTTATTGTTTTTTTAATTCATCGCATTAAGGTGGATTTACATATCCGATGATTTTTCTGCGCCGAACATCACGTGGCACATTCAACCAATCAGAAAGGATTTCTTCGCCGAATTTTCGGCACGGCGAAGACATGAACAAAATTTATCTTTTCGGCGCAACGACACAGCATACATAGAATAATTTTTTTTTAACTTCATCTGTTTTTTTAAATTATGTGTCATTCTATTGTTTATGTATGGATGTGTGAAAAAACTGTGCCGAAAAATCGTTGAATATGTAAATCATCGATAATACGCGTTCGCCGAATTTCCTGCGGCAAGCAGTCGCGCCGAAAAATCGTCAGATATGTAAATCCACCTTTACGATTTTCCTAAAAAAAATGAAACCAAATATATTTTTCATAATATAATTTATTGTTTTTCTTAGTAATAAGAAAAGTGCGACACTGTTACAACAACAAAGTTAAAACCACAAATACAACAACCAAAATTGATTTTTTAATAATTTTTACTGATTTATAACTTAAATTAAGCATAATTTTACCACAAATCACTTTCTTCTTTACATAATTTACGTTTTAATTTATTTAAACACTTGGTAAACTTACTGATGGTAAAAACTTCCTTTCTGCAATTTTTTAGGTGCGTTTTGGCAGTTTTTTACAAGATACTTCATTTTAATTAAAAGTTTCTATTTTTATTACCAAGTGATGCACTACTATACAATCCACTAACTATTTTATAATATTTTAATTATTTTAATTAATATTTTCAAGATTTTTTAAGAGCACAAAATTTTTATGTCACTTCATACAAAAAGTGGTTTAGTCGGTTTTACATTTGAAATATGAGACCGCCATATGCATTTGTTATAAAACCATCATGCTCTGGCTTGTGACATATGAGAAAACAAATTTTATACGGAAAAATCTTTAGATTCATTCTATAGTATATAGTTCTATGGAAAGAATAGCATGGAATTTGACTTTAGGTTGTTTATAGTGAAGGAACAATTGGCGCATATCACCACCATGCAGTACTATCCCCACCCCGCCATTAAAAAAAATTAAATTAGTTTGTATAAATCTATATACAATAATAATATCATAAATTAAATTAATCAATTTGAATAAGAATAATATTTTAATTAAATGAAGGGATCATACGCAATATCAGATGAGGAATTGGCCGAAATTTCGTCAGAACCAGTAATATCAAATATTTGCGATAAATTAGAACAACCATTAGCGAGAACAGTCAACTTTTGATGCAATTGTTCCATAGCCATCCGTTCCAACTCGCCAACGGCTCTGATAAACTATGCCTTTTCGCAAGTTTGAAGAGCTTTGTCGTATGATAGCGACTTCTACCTTTCTCGCCATACCGTAATGATTTATCAAATAAATTCAAAAAAAAAAAAATATTTATTTTCCAGACTCCGAAAAAATAAAACACTTATTTTGGTTTTTCTGCCGTTCGTGCTAATGACATCTCATGAAACGCGATATAAACATTTTTTTTGTTGCTTCTTATCATAATATTGTTCGATAATTTTGTTCAAAATTTTGATTTCATCAAATGCTGAACTGATAAAATTGTTAACGTCAAACGGGAAAAAAAGCTTTTTACAACTTTTATATTTCGTTTTTCTATTCTGGGTTTACGATAATGAAAATTTATTGATTGTTACATTATACGTGCTTTATTGATTTTCATAAAAGTTATTTTTTTTGTATATATATACGTTGAGATAATTGTTGACAAGTTAATAAGGATATAATAATGGTTTTATAAAGCTTTTGACTACTTATGTACTCATACTTTAGAAATTGATGATTGTGTTAATATTATACCCACTTCAAAATGTTCTGACACAGGAATCGTATTTATATATAAAACGCTGTAAATTATATATGATTTTGGGTTGAAAGGCCATTATTCTTGTTGAGTTCATTTGTGTTTGCGTTATTAGCGCGGATGAAAAGAAAACAAGTGGCTCATTTGTAAAGGTAAATTTATCCCTTTTTCCCAGGTTTCGAACATATATGTGCACACTTTCTAAATCCTTTTATACATTTTTATTTCCTTAGAGACATTATCATACAGTAGGGATAAAATACGTTTTACTAAAGTACAAATAGAAAAATATAAGAAAATTTGTTATATTTGTTTAGGGTGATAAAAGATCATTAACTACTTGAAGGGCACTGAAGGTACTTAAAAACATTTTTCAAGCAAACATATAAAATACTATAATTTAAACGTAACATGAAAAGGGAATTGTAGTTTTGTAACAACAACAAATTCAACATTTTTAAATCATCCCCAATTTTATTAAATTTTTCATCAAATTTATTTAAAAACTCATTATATTTTTATTTACATTTTATACAATTCAATGGTTCACTTATTGCCTTTTGGGACGCATATAATTTTTTGCATCGCATAAAACCACAACACAAAAGCTTGAAATCAATAACAAAAACTACGTTTTTAATAATGTTCACTGTTTATATTTCTGCATATGGATATAACACATGATGCAAACAAAAATTTATTGAAAACCATAAATTAATTTGAGAAGAACAACAAATTATTTGTCAAATGCAATTTATTTGTTTTGTTTTAAATTGAAGATTGAATAAATAATTAACTTTGAATAAAAAAACAACATTTTAATTAATATCCTCGTCTTAAAAAGCTTTTGGATTTAGAAGAAAACAAATTTCATGCAACGCCTTTGGAGGTGGCAATACTTAACTGGAAGTATCCCACTGATGTAACATATGGTTACGCAAGAAATGATCGTAAAAAAATAAATAATACCAGCTTCTCTTATTGCCGAATGGTTTGGAAACCATTCCGTAGATTTCATTTCTGAGGCCTCTTTCATAGAAATTTTGTCGACCAGATCTTAGGGTGTTGGGTGATGAAGAAGTTGTGGCTAACATACTCCTGGCCTACACTTAAATTACACAAAAATTACTTCAGTCGAAACTGAAAATAGTAACAAGAGGAAAAATAAAACAAAGATGATTTTAAGGAAAAACCAGATCCCTCCGAAGGATAAGTACGATGTCTGCTAGAATTTCCCATCGACTCCTAACGCCACCTCCACAACTCAATGCCCAGCCACAATGAAGCAGCATTCAAGGGTATGGACGTCTCTCCAACAGACCTCTTCTCACCCTCAAGAGACCTCTAGAAGATCTCCCACAATTCAGACTTCAACAGCTTGAGAATGTTGGTGTGCCACGGTGAAACCGTTTAGATTTTACGGTCGTCCCCGAATGGACAACACATGCTGGACCATTCCGACCGTGTGAATGTGGGGGAATGGAAAGCCCAGACTGTAAATGTAGAACCGACACGAAACGAAACCACCACACCCAACATACCGATCCGAAAAAATAGTAATTCATTATATGTTTGAGAGTACATCAAATAAACAGTAGAAAGTAGAACAACAACCAACGAAAAAAAACGGGAACTATAATAATTCCGACACAAGGTTTCTGTAATGAAACATTTCCGACGTCGTAAAATCCGTCTCGCGTCGGGTATTCAGATTACGAAACTAAAAAATTCAATCCGCCGACTGACTTTTCATATGTTATTTAATTATTTAAAAATTTTATAAATTTTAAAATGTAAGTACATATTTCTATTAAATCATTTTAATCAAATTTAAATAGTGCGACAAGCAAAGTTCGGTGATCTTCTACAAATGGACAAAAATTTAAAATTCTGATTTCATTTTTGGAAAGTAATGAAGGTTAAGCATTCAATCGGCTAAATACCCCACAAATTTTGGTATATTAAAGCTAAATTCATTCATTCAAGTTAATTGGAGTTTACAACAACGTGTTTTCCGACGGTGTCGTATTTTCCGACCAATAACATAATAGACCCCCATAGTTCATACAAAATCTTTATTTTTATATAAATCCCAACCGTTGATTCCAAGGTTCCGTTTCCGCTAGAAAATAAAATCCTTAACTAATTGAAAGAAAAGAAAGAGAAAACACGATAAATTTAGTTCAAAAGGAATAAAGTAATCAACAACCGTATTCACAAATGACGGGACTTAAATCACGCGAAACTTCTCGAAAAGAACAAAATGATTTTCTGTTTTATTTATCAGGCACTAGGTTCATCAGCCTCAAACAGTTAGTCCCGCATCTGAACCGATTTCAAAATTTACAATTTCATGTTTTAACAGTTTGTAATTTTTATTTTTCCACTCGTAATGCCTTAGTTAAATTCCTTGCATGCATGTAACACGTTTCTCGTTCGTATCATATCAAATTTGAGTAATTTTAAATTTAATTTTCTCCACAGAATTACCTGAAAGATTCGAAGTTCATATTTTGCATCCAGAGATCATAAAAATATAAACATTCACATTGCCAGGGGTCCACCATCCCGACTTATTAATTTCAACACACTTCGAGAGTTAAGAAAGCGGGCTACTCTACTCAAGAATCTTTTCATTTTCTCATGTTTAATAAGGGAATAAAATACCTACACTCACTCGATCCTCATTTACAGACATATAATTTATTCGCAATTTTCTAAACTCACTCTTAATCAACAAGCTTTTTATCTTTCCTTTTGTTGGGTTGCCAAATCTCAAACTCACGATTACATTCCTCGGAAGGACTTACGGATTTACATGGTGAATCTATAAATATTTAAATATACAGTGCTGGGAAAAACAAATTGGGCAAACATATTTTATTACAAATTGGAGTCTTTTTTTGCTAAAATTACAAAACTTTTGAACGCAATTGGCTTATTGGTTCATTTTAAATACATGTATGACGTAATTTTTTGAAAAAAAAATTACCTGCAATTTATTGGAAACCCCACGAAAAATGCCAAAATATTCAAAATACGTTGATTGGAGTTAAAGTAATGGAATAAATTAAACACCTATTTTTTAATTTTTTTTTGTTTTTTTATTTATTTATAGAAGTTCTATCTTTAATATTAATATTTTGTTCGACCGCCTTTTGTTTTTATTACACTGGTACAACCCCGCAACTGATGTGCAAAAAATTGGTCAAGCAATTATTTTATTTTTGACGCCTGCCGTTCTTGGCCGACATTAGGGTGCAGATGTTTTATTGCATGTAATTATATTTTTTTGAGTATGAATAGTGCATATTTTGTACGATTAAGTTATTCTTTAAGTGATCCGAGTCAAATAAAGAATAAAGTGCAATTTTAGTTAAAAAATGTGTAAAGTTAGTAAGCAGTGTAAAACCAATATGTTGATTTGGGCGCGAGAAAATTTAACCACTCGTGAAATAGCAGAAAGATTAAACATTCCTAAAAGAACTGTCGCATGGAATAATAAAAAATTGCGAGAGATGGGCAGTACACAAAGTAAGAAAGGCTCTGGGAGGCCCAGAAAGACAACGCCAGTGGAAGATCGTTTCATAATATTACAATGTCGTCGGAACCGTTTTGAAACTTCTCGAACGAGCAAGTAACGGGAAAAGAAATTTCAGACAGCTTAGTGAGAAAAGACTTGTTATAGCATATTAATAGTGAAAAAAGATGGGAAAGGTTCGGAACCGAACTCTAAGAGAGTGGAGGTATAAAGATGTGAAGTGTGATTTGCGTATTTCACATATCACGCCCACCCACAGCCACCCACACCCACCGAACCCCCTTACACTCAGCCCAACCGACCTCAATCCACCATAACTCAACCGACCCCAATCAACCGCAAACCACCACACCTAAAAATTATTACCACCCCCCACCCACTATCCAATCCCTAAAACTCATCTCACCTGCACTACCCTATAGCACACTATCCATATCAACACTACCAGCATCCCCACTCCCACACACACACCACACAAACCCTCATCCATCAAATCCCAATTCCCACACAAAACCCAAAACACCTCATCCCATCCGCCCCCTCCACCCCCATACCACCACTCCTATCACCGCCATAAACACACCATCCACACAAACTCACATCCTCACGAGATATATTTTTATTCCACATTCACATGCTCTATTAAATCAAAATAGTATAGAAAATAAAAAAAAAATCTATCAATTTTTAGGAGAGGGTTAACAAAACCCTACGTATCTCCGAACACCCTGAACACAGAAATGTCCAAATCAATAGGGCACATTCACATGAGTTGCTTGAAATTCTAGTGAAAAAATTTAGTTGATATCTTTATACGTTCTCAAGTTATTGTAGGCACAGACGGCAAACCGAAACCATATAGCATTTTTTTAACAAAAATGCTTAAAAAAGTTATTAACCCTTTGACGACAAAAAAATATTTACAATATTTACATGTTAACAATACGTTTTGGGCCGAAAATAATATTTTTATTTGACATGTTAAAAGTATTAACTTATCGGATCAGAGCTATATGGTTTTCAGATCGCCAGGCACGCACTTTATGCAAATTATGAACAAAATCGTACAGATGCAACCTTATTTGCGAAATTAGTCTCCAAACAAAATATTTACATGTAATACGTTTTGAACCCAAAATAATATTTTAATTAGACATGTCAAACTATTAACCTGTCGGATCAGAGATATATGGTTTTGAGATGGCCAGACCCAGAAACCAATACTTTTTACATGTCAAATTAAAATATTTTTTGGTTCAAAGTGAATTATGTATATGAAAATATTTTGCTCGAAGCATAATTTCGCTAGGTTGCAACGGTACGATTTTTTCGTGTTTTCCTAAATGTGAGATATGTGATTTCCGTCTTATTGTTATAATCTGTCATATTTGTGAGCCAATTTAAAATTTATTTTACATAATTTTATTAAATTATTGCAATTATTTTATGTATTTTCTGAATTAAAATAATTTTAATAAACATTTTTATTTTTCATATAATAAAATTCAGGGACAATTTCACATATGAAGTGTATTTGGAATAAAATATAATATAAAACGGGGTGGGGCTAACTTCATACAAGAGTTAGTGGGATATAATTATGTTAGTGTTGCCTGATTAACTTTTTTAATTTCGGGGATATAATCCGGGGATAACTTCCCATACGTCATATTTTGCACATAAAACATCCAAATGGATCATACAATGGGATCCCATTACTGGATGGCCTATTTACTTTCCCAACAAAATTTTTAATCCAGACTATTTGTCGATCATGCTTGGACATCCATCCGTAGAAACTGAACATATTTTTCAATACTAGCAAGCAAATCGATTAAAGGTTTTTTAATAACTTCCAGAATATTAACGCCTCTTGTTCGTTCTGGTAATGTAATTTCAACAATGCGTCCCGCCACTTGCAACATAACGAACCGTAATTGCTAGCCTGGCATCAAGGTTTATGTCAGTACTTCCATCAACTGTCAATCCAAACGTGTATGTATTTTATCCTTGTTATCAAAATCCTCGAAAAGCGATTCTGCTCAGTTTTAAAAAATTCCCCGTCTATACCTTTACCACGTAGAATTCGTTACAATATAAAGGTCTGCAAATAATTTCCCGTAATCAGAAGATGTTTTGCCAACTCCGCTGGTACTTGCAGCACTCTGGTAATTATTATAATTGTGAAAGAATTGACGATGTTTTTTTACAAAAACCCCATTTACAACTCTCTAAACTACTGAAATGCGCTCTTGTTAGGATAGACCGCGACACTGCTCCCAATGAAGACTAGAATCTCTTTAGAAACCAATAAGTTGCCGTTCCTCCCATGTGACTTACTATTATGGCTGTTGAACAATTTAATATTAAATTTTTAAACCGCCCCCCCCCCCCAAATTCTGCAATAAATTAACAACGGGCTCTTGACAACCCACTTCAGTTTATTCCTGCTTAAAGTTGAAACATAATGTGGAAATCCCCAAGATACATTTTTTATTACTATCAGTTAAATTTTTTTACCGAAATTTGAGAGCAACTTTTAAATATACGTATATAGGAAAAAATAATTAACAAAAGTTTAAAATGGAAACTGAAATTTATTTTTCTGGTAATTTTTAATAATCAAAATTAATTAATCAAAAATATTAATCAGAATAATAATTAACAAATAAGCGTACAAAGCATAATGGTAAATATTTACATTAAATTATGAAATTTAAGTGCCTGACTATATACAGAATACTAATAGAGAAACATAATGAGATAGAGAGAGAAAGCGAGATTTATGATTAAAACGGGTTACTGGAAAATTGGAAGTAAAATGCAAAGAATGATTTATAGTCAGACACACTTATTTTATGGGTGCCTCAATAGACAAAATAAAAAAGACGGAAAAGGTTCGGAACCGAACTCTATAAGCATTTTTGTTATCTATAAAGATGTGATGTGTGATTTGTGTATTTCAAATATCAGGACCATCCACATCCACCCACACCCACTTAACCCGCCTTACATCCAGCCGAACCGACCTCAATCCACCATAACTCAACCGACCCCACTCAACCGCAAACCACCACACCTAAAATTATTACCACCCCCCACACTATCGAACCCCAAAACTCATCTCACCCGCACTATACCGCACTATCCATATGAACACCAACTCCATCCCCACTCCCACACACACACACCACACAAACCCTCATCCATCAAAACCCAATTCCCACACCAAACCCAAAACACCTCATCTCATCCGCCCCCTCCACCCCCATACCACCACTTCTATCACCCCCATAACCACACCATCCACACAAACCCACATCCACACGAGATATATTTTTATTATACATTCACATGCTCTATGAAACCAAAATAGCATTAAAAATAAAAAAAAATTCTATCAATTTTAAGGAGGGGGGTTAACAAAACCCTACGTATCTCCGAACACCCTAAACACAGACATCAATAGGGCACTTTCCCATGAATTGCTTGAACTTTTAGTGAAAAAATTAAGTTGATATCTCTATCCCTTCTCAAGGGCCCAGGAGCATGTTTCTTGCACTATAGAAATGTGGAATGATGTGATTTTCCCCGATGAATCAAAATTCAAGCTGCATGTTGGAGATTAAAGAATTCTGGTAAAAAGAAAACCGAGCGAAAGGCTTGGCAACGAATGTTTTTTACAACTTCCACCGAAAAATGAAGGAGTTATGGTGTGGGGATACTTTTCTGGTAATGAAACCGGTCGATCGTGCTTCCTTTGTTCAAGCATTATTGCAGCTGTTCATCTGCAGGTTCTACACAACGAATTTTAGAATTCTGTGTTAAAGCTCTTTGACGAGACTTGCAAATTTATTTTTTAACAGGTCAACGATCCGTGCCAAACCGCCAAAGTTGTGAGTTATTAAATTTGTATTGTAGATAAAAAAATTGGTTTTCAGATAAACATAAATAATTTGTTAAAAACTTGTTTTTTTTCTTATCTCTTCATTTAAAGGTAAAAAAGTACTTCGAAGAAAGAAGTATCGATGTCTTGAGCTGGCCCCCGTATAGTCCAGACTTAAATCCCATTGAAAATATTTGGTCTATAATGAAGCTAGAAGTAGCAAAAAAGCGCTCAGAATCAATTCAAGGTTTGAAAAGTTAGTTGATGACGTTTTGGGAATCCATACTTCCTATGAATTTGAAAAAATTATCTAATTCAATGAATTGGAGGTGTATCACTTTAATAAAAGCAAATTGAAATATTAATATTAAACAAAATATTAATATTAAAGATAGAACTTCTATAAATCATTAAACAACAAAAAAAATTATAAATAGGTGTTTTGGCATTTTTCGGGGGTTTTCCCCTAAATTGCAGGTATTTTTTTTTCAAAAAATTATTTAATACATGTAAATATTTAAAATGAACCAATAAGCCAATTGCGTTCAAAAGTTTTGTAATTTTAGCAAAAAAGACTCCAATTTGCAATAAAATATGTTTGCCCAATTTTTTTTCCCAGCACTGTATATATTTTCACCATATCAGAGATTTTTGTTATTTGAGAGAGAACATCATTGAGTGTAATACACCAATTCTAAAATATTTGAAATTGTTCTTATTAGCCCCTACGAATTGCTTATACATTTGTTGTTATCAGGTTCCGTTTCACCACAATACCTCTGTGCGATCCATATATGAACAGATATAAAAATGTTTAATAGTTTTTATTACACTCAATAACATCTTCTCTCGAATAGCAAAAATCTCAGAGATTTCCGAGAATGTGGATAAATAAGATTGGTTTCTTTCATGAAATATTAATTCAGAACCACTTCAATCACCTCTATAAGATTCGAAGTGGTTTGTTGTAAAAAATGTTTTTTATAAAATTCACTGAAAACTTTTTACAAAAATTAAATGTTTTCTACTTATAGTGTACTTGTGTGTTCTGAGTGTATTTGCAATTATAAGTACTTAAAGAACTGAGTATGTATTTTATTATTTTGGCATCAAATTCACTACAATATTTGTAGAACATCATCGAATCAGCCTCCGTATATTGCATGACCTATGTGGTAATGTTGAAATATTCAGCACTATTAAAAGGCATCGGACTTTAAATTTTAGTACATTAAGGCCAACTGGTTGTCCACAATGCGGAAATGCAATTTAAAACTTATTGCAACATGCATTGGAATATAATCTTTTTTATAAAAAAATATTTTAAATTAAATTTTTTAATGACATCTTTACAATTTTTACGACTTTTCAAGTCGTAGAAAATAAAGAAGCCTTACTCACAATGTATATTTCACACCCCCGCGGCCATCGTATAAAAATACACAAAACCTTTACAAAAATAGGAACCTCCTCAAGTTCTTTCATGTAGATTAAAATGCTACTTAATTATATGTGTTAACTTAGTACACGTACAGAGTGAGAGTTTCCAAAAGTTTCTGATTTGGTGATATAATTCGATAAGTTCTTGTTTTGTACGGTAGACGCAATGCAAGAGTTGAATTTTTGCAGTTTGGTCATCGCAAGAACTTGAGGAGGTTCTCATTTTTATAATAGGTTGTGTGTATTTTTGCACAATGACATCGGCGGTTAAAATGGGGGGGGGGGGGGGGGATTAATGCCTCTTGGTTTTCTATTCTATGACTGGTAAGTCGTAGATGCCATTAAAAATAATATTTTGCCCGAAAAGCCGATAAAATCTTAAATAAATTTAATTTTTATTTTTTTAGATTTTCAATAATTTAAGCAAAGGCAACCCAATGCAAAAATCAATAGTGGTTGAGTTTATGGAAACCGAGTCACAGTTGGCAAATGGATTGTTAATTCGGAACAAGCAGGAATCAATAAAAATGTTTTATGGGAAACATTGAAAAAAACTATTGAACTCTTATTGCCTCCAACTAAGTTCACAGTTAAATGGGTAAAGTTATGGAAATTTTTTGTTGTGATATATTTTTATTTATTTCAGGTTTGGCAACAGAAATCAACTGTAAGTGGTTTTAATTCGTATGTTAAAATAATAGAAATTACAGTTGCAGGTTAATAGGCAAACCTCTTATTTCGGATCAAATAAAAATATAAATGATCGAAATATAAAAGAACAGGGAGGATGTGAAAGTTGGTAGTATTCTTGATAATTCCACCCAACAAAATAGTTTTCGAAGCCAAGACCAACTACCTAATATATATGGTTTGTTACAAAAATTGATCAATGTTTATGAGAAACTAATTGGTAGTTTTCAAAATATTGAAAAAAAAAAAGAAATTGCAAACTATTCAAGAACAAAATAAAGTGTTCATTGAAATACATATTCAAATTGTATGTGTATTAAAGGAAATTTGCATTTAATTGAGTAAAAAGCTCTTAGAAAAAAGACGCTTCAAAAAATATGTTTATATATTTAAAAACATTAAGTCTTTCAGTCCTCATTTAAAACTTGGTCAAATAGGTTTTTCTTGTGATATGTTTCGGGTTGCTTGGGTACCATTTTATGTAAAAATAAGAAAAACAATTTTAAAAAATAAGTCAGGGTAGGTTTTACCTAGAGTACTTTCTCTTTCTCTCTCTCTCTCTCTCTGGCACTATACATCCCATCAAAGGATTTGGCCGCTTCAAATGAGATTTCATAATCATATTTACTTTATTTCGAATAATGAGTGATTAATTCGTAATATTAAACCAGCCGTGAAATTTTAACTTGTCACCACCGGGAATCGAACGCGAGACCTCCGGTCGCTAGAGCAAGTATGCTGACCACTTTGCCACCGAGGCTAACCTACGGTACGCACATGTACAAATCAAGCCAAGAGTAAATATTTTTGTATTATGGGAAAAGTGTAAAAACTTATTATTACAAATTCAAACTTAAAAATGTATAATTAAAATGCAGAAATAATTAAAATACATACTCGTTAATCGCTTCTAGCAAAAGTAACTAAGCAATATAAAAAATATAAAAAAAATAATATAAATAATGTAACATCAATTAAATCCCACAGTTTTTATTAATAAGTCCCATTTAGTCCCAATAATCCCATTTATTAATGTCAGGCGCGTACGCAGGATGAAGCCATGGGGGGGAAGGGGGGGGGGGGGGGTGGTTTGCAGAAAACATTTTTTGATAAAAAATTTCGCTTCATTTGAAATACAACCAACACAATTGTGTGTATAGCTAGTGTTTTTTTTTTCGGACGAAAAAAAGTTAAAAATTCAGAATTCACAAATGTGTAAGTTGGGTGAAAACACATACCAAAATAAATTTTTAACATGGTACTTTTGCCCTACCCGCACAATTGTGTTAGTAAAACACAAAAGGGATATGTTATATTTAATTTTATCTCACTATAAAAACATAAACTATACAAGAAAAAACTTAACTATTAAAGAAAAATTAATATCTTTAAAATTATATAACAAAAATTAATAAAAAATTCATCAAGAAAAGTTAATAAATATATTAAAAATTATATATTTTTTCTTTTAAAATAGAATAAAAATGACAGATTCAGCAAAAGACAATTTTCTGAAACAATTAAAGAGCGATAGAAGTTAAGACTGAAGTTCAAAGATTTTTTCTTTTCATAATTACCTACTACAAGCGAATTTCTAATTTACGTGAACTTTTTGCTAGTTCATCTAGAACTACATGAACAGAAACCGCGACATTACGATGAATATTAAGTAACGCTAATCCATTTAGCCTATCTTCATGTGTCGCGTAAATACGTTTTGAGTCGTCTCAATGTTGAAAAAGATCGTTCACTGCTTGATGTTGTAACCGGTAGTGTTACAAATATTTGAAGTAATTTTCGAACAGTTAGGAAAAATGATCCGTTGCATGATAAAAATGCAATATGAGCTAATCCATTTAGCCTATCTTCATGTGTCGCGTAAATACGTTTTGAGTCGTCTCAATGTTGAAAAAGATCGTTCACTGCTTGATGTTGTAACCGGTAGTGTTACAAATATTTGAAGTAATTTTCGAACAGTTAGGAAAAATGATCCGTTGCATGATAAAAATGCAATATGAGCATTTTTTGGTGTATTCGCAGAATTTATAGCATGGCGCCACCATAGCTTCAGTTCACCAATGCCCTCAACTATGCTGCAGTTCGTAATACTTTTATATTTTTCCAAAAGGATTTTTGCAGATTATTCGTGCTGCAATGAAAAATTTTGTTCATTTTTCAAAAGACGCATAAAACTTTGCAATATATTTTTATGTTTCAGAAATCGATCGTGAACTTGCATCTTTGTAGAATCTAGAAAAGGTATAAAGATGGCAAAACGATAATACTCTTCAGGATTTTTAACTGCAATATTGCAGCGATGAATTTTTCTCCCGGCTAGACGAGGAATTCGTATTTCTACATTAAGCTGGTCACATATTTTCTTGACGTCACCGAAAATTGCATTAAATTGCATTTCTGTTTCGCGTCGTATTTCATCTAGCTCATGTTCAACATCTTTTGCCAGTTCGATTGCAGTGGCCAGATCCAGATTTATTGTTTGTAGTGAACGACCTTATACCAAAAACCTTGGCAAACACATGAAGAGATACTTGAAATTCAGTACTCCAAATAACAGATAGAAGCTGAATCGCAGAAGAAGAAGTTGTTTTGTCATCCCAATCAGAAATAATTTCCATCGCAAAGATTGCAGATTTTGAAGCTACAGAAATACTAGAACAGACTCAGTCGCGTTGCTGTTGATTCAAGTGCCGTTTCGTCTATACAATTTTATAGCACGGCTTGGCGCTTTGGAGTGTTAAAGAAATTGTATACACTTCCGAGTGATCCTAAACATCCATAAATGAAATGATCCTAAAAATGAAATTTCACAAGCATCAGAAATAGAGAGGTTTAAACTATGAGATGCACAGTGTACATATAAAGCTAGCTGATTTTCATCGCATCGTACAGTGAAATCGTGCAATCATTGCTAAAGCTCCATCAAAACCTTGTCCAATCATGAATTTTGAATCTATTTCCAGATTACGCATGGTTTGCATTAAAACATTTGCTAGACCCTTGTTGATACATTTATTAATTTACTTTTTTCTATTGTTAAATCATGGGGGGGGGGGAGTTAAACTCCTAGTAACCCCCCACCCCCTGCGTACGCCCATGATTAATGTAGTAAGTTCCACAGTTTTTAAAATCACGTTCATATTTTATGGAATTTTAAAAAAACAATTCTTTTCTTTTAGTAGACAAAGATATATAGAACATTTTCTAGAGAACGCCCTCATTTTCGTTAATTGGTGAAAGAATGCATCAGAAAGAGTGACACATGTAACCGGAATTCCAACAAATCTAGTATATGTCTTTGTCTGGTATGTTTTGTTTTTGCATAGAAGTTTATACTAAATCCAACTTGCGCTGATTTTGCATCTAAAAACTGCGTCATTACTCGCAATGGCCATCTTTTGCATCTGATATACGTCCTATAACATTGGATAAGTTGATTTTAAAGATCAACTCCTACCATATCGCTGTTATATATAGATTTACAATTTCCGGTTGCGAAACGTCAACATATCGCTTTAGGGATGCTCTTTATTGTGTTTATATCATGCTTTCCGATAAAATTGGATGCAGGTTTGTTATCAAGCCATTTAACCACAATAATTTTGTAATACTACTGCCACATTGCTCTGAATAACAGTAGTCTTTCATTTAAATTGGCGGTCTTCCAAAAAATCTGGTTTGTGCAATTGGTTGATTCGTGCGGTCCCAATTGCATTAATCCCATAAAATGCCCCAAATTTGTAAGTCGTAAAAAAATTACCAAAATACAGTTTATGTCCCGGAACTTTAATTATTTGAATTAAATGGAGGACGATTGCTGCACCAAACCCAAATTTTTGTTGATGGACATCAGAAATTTTACTTCTTGAGCCTCGTTAAAAAAAAATACGGTTGCCCTGTATTCCGCATAGAACAAACAATTTAAAGCCCCAAGGTGATGGTTTACTTTTCATATATTCTTTTGCAGATAATGAATATTATTTCAAAATCGGGGTAAATATGGAGATATTTCCAAAACTACTTCAACCAGAAATTTGGCCAGTGGGTGTTCCAGTGAGAGAATTCACTGATCTCCCAAAAAACCCGAAATACTTATATTCAATAGTTCTGCAGTAAACTTACAATTATTACCATTTAAAATATTAAATAACTGCGGTTCCTCTTCTAACATCGAAAACAACAATAATTATAATTAAATAACAACAATAATTACTGAAAACCAGCCTCTTCGACAATTTACTACCATAACGCTTCCAGTATTCGAGGCAAGTCTAAAGACTTTCGGTTGGGTGTCCTAGACAATAAATATGCAGTCATAATCATTTATGAGACTTGGCTTACTAATTGTATGAATAGCGAAGAATTCTTCCCATTGGATTATATCGTCTACCGAAAAGATCGATACAACCATGTCACAACACAATGAAAGGTGTAGGTGTGTTGATGGCCGTGAAAAACTCAATTCCGAATGAGATGGTGGCTTCCCATCAAGTTCATGATGTCATTGCTGTACGGTTTAAACTAGTTGATACGTCAATTCTCACCGTGGTCGTTTACGTTACATGTGGGTCAAGCCTGGATACCTATATCGAGATCATCAACTTCATCGACCTTGCTGTAGTCTCTTCTGTTCATCCTGATGAGCATCTGATTATTTTCGGTGACTTCAATCTGCCTGAGATGAACTGGTCTGATATAAACGGTATTTTTAAACCATCTTCCACAGATATTAAAGCGATCACTACTGTGGACTACGTCGCTAGCATCTCAACAACCCAAACTAACCCGCAAACGACCAATACTCAGAGTAAATGTCTGGATTTAATTTTTTCAACCGATAGCATATACTCAGAGGTCTCACCGCGCGAGGACCTTACAACCTGTACCAGCGTATACCACACTCCAGTTATGTTAAATATTTTTCATGAAACATGCGACACTAATTTTCCTATTGATATTTTTTTTTTGATTTTAGAAATGCCGACTACGCTCCCTTAAATGTATTTCTGCTCAATTCGGATTGGGAATTTTTTCAGTTCGGAGGTAATCTAAATACAATAGTTTTGTCTTTTAACAAACTTTTCAAGACTGGTGCAGAAAAACATATCCCGCGGGGAAAAACTGAGCCTTGCTTCCGCGAACGGTGGTATAACAAGCAATTAAAGGACATAGAGACACGCCGTAATAAACTACACTCCCTATATAAAATACACGGTTCGAAATATTATTATGAATTCGAGACCGCACGGAAGGAGTTTAAAACATTAAACTGATTCCTGTATAATAATTATATTCTGCAGATCGAGGAAGATTTAACTTCTACTCCAAAAAAAGTTTTGGAATTTTATCAGTATGAAAAGAAAGACCGTTGGGTTCCCCTGACCTATGACGTATCTAGATGCCTCTGCAAGTCAGTCTTGGAAGTCTGCAATTTATTTGCCCATTTTTTTGAATCCGTTTACGAATCGCCATCCATCAATCCAGCAGTTAATTTTTGCAACGGAGGGGAATTTACCCAATTACGGTTCACTGAAGATGACGTTCATGACAGCTTGTCTCAAATTGATATTAATAAGGGTGCATGGGCATGATGGATTTCCGCCGATTCTTATTAAGAATTGTGCTGCTAGTCTGGCTGCTCCCATCTCCTTTATCTTTAATGAAAGCATTCGAACTCATATTTTTCCAGATCCCTGGAAAATTTCGTATATACATCCAATTTTCAAGTGCAGATATAAACAGATTTTGTGATTGGTCGGTTGAAAACAAACTGTTGCTGAACGTGAGTGTAAGGCAATGTAAGGCAATGTCTTTCTGGCGTACCCGCTTTCCGATTATACATCTGTATTCGCTTTATAATGAAGAAGTCGTTAGAGTTAAGTTCATATCCGATTTGGGTGTTATTTCGTGTTCGAGATCCCACATTTACAAGGCATGTTGATTCGATAATAAGCCGAGCATATATGATGCTTGGTTTTATTAAACGGAATTGTAAGGATTTCTGTGATCCGATAACCTTGAAATCTCTGTTTGTCTTCTTTGTTCGATCATTTTTGGAGTTTACCGGTGCCATTCCGAGAGAATTGAGAGTGTTCAAAAACAGTTTCTTATCTACGCGCTTAAAGGTTTACCCTCAATGCGGGCACATGAGCACGTACTTCCGCCTTATCGCGATCGTTGTGCTCTCTTAGGATTACAACGGTTAGATCACCGACGTGATATTTCATCCGCAATATTTGTCCGTGACGTATTATGTTCACGTTTAGATTGTGCCGAGATACTCACCAGTTTCGGCTTTTATGTTCCAGAACGGTGCTTGCGTCGCCGGGACGAATTCATATTTACGAGAGCGGTGACCACAAATTATTCTTCATCTGGACTAGTCTTGAACTTATCGTGTGTTTTTAATCTTGTTTTTCATAGGTTTGATTTTAACATGTCAAGAAATTCATTGAGGAACGAACTATTTAAATTTTATAATAACCGTTCTTAAATTAAATAACTTTTTCAATTTTGTCATGTCGCTTATTTTTAATAATTGTAATAATTACCGATTGTAACCCTGTAGGTAAATTATATAAAATAAATAAATAAATAAATAATGTCCCTTTAAATGGAATCATTTGTTTATCGATGCAAAGGTTATCCTCGCAAGGGAATCTCTTAACATCTTTGTCTTACATAATTAAGTATGCGGCGAATCTTATAAAAAACGTCTTTATTATCTTTTGAGATGTTTTATAATGCTATACATTGCAAATTTGTACGTGTGTGAAGTTTTTAACAATTAACAAAAAGTGTATTAGTATTAGTAATGTGTTAAACAGTAGGCAAATAACTTTATAATAAAAATTAGTACATAAACAGTTAAAATTACAACATATTGCAAATTATAATAAAAAAATCAAACTTTTAATGTTACCGTTAACTATTATCATAATCCAGAACGATTAATACTGTACAAAAATTTTAAATATTTAAATAATTACATCAAATTTAGAAATTCACGAAACTTAAATTTGACAAAAGCACAAAGAGAAAGATCATTATTATCAGATAATATAGGCAAAAGCTATAACAAAACAAAGAGGCATTTCAATACGGAGACAAGAAAGCTTTTGTTATTGTTTACAAATGAAAATCATTTTCATGACTTGATACGTAATTTATAGGGTTACTGTACTGCAGATTGGTCAAATCACAGAGATGTTCTGGGGGTCTTGCCTACACGATTAGTTAGCTTATGACCTGTGTCTTTATTAAAAAATAGTGGCATGTTAATACGGAGACAAGAAAGCTTTTGTTAATCAATTTTGTCAAATCAATTTTGTCAAATTTTGTAAAATTTTGTCAAATCAATCAAATAAGAACATCATAGTAGGCATGAATGTAATCCTATAACAATGCCAAAACAAAATATGTAATGTGTTTATTTACTTTATTTATGAATACGAAAACAGGCAAATGTTTTTAATGTTTCTTCTTTCTGCTATTTCACACTGGATACAAATGCAACACATAAAAAATATCGTCTACTATTATACAATGCGATTCAATATTTGTGATCCCATTTCTGTTTGTTTTCTTTTTAATTTAATTCTTTTTATTTTCATTATTAATAAAATTATTCTTAAAACTGATTTAAATAAAAGCAACGAAAATAATAAAAATATTTGTTTAAAATTGTTCCAATTTTATATGGAAAACCGAAATGGGAACTAAATTTTCCCCCTATCTCAAACAGTAACGAATCGCATTGTAGCTGTGCAAAGTTTTATCATGCACAAATTCAAATAAGAAAATCGAAATCTGACACAAATACACACAGAAAATATATATTTTTCCATATGTGTAATTAATACGAGCGCACACAAACAAAAAGAACATATTACACGTGCACTGTCATTAGTTACAGAAAAAACACGAGAAATAATTTTTGTCTGTATGTGCATATCCACACTAGGGTAACGTTGAATCCCGTAACTTATTCATTTGTTTCCCCTTTACCAATAAAACAGGTTTTTTTCGTCGCAAAAACATTGGTTATAAGGTAAAGGAGAAACGTACGAAGAAGTTACCGGATTCAAGTTACCCTAATGTGGATATGCACTATGGTATGTATGGACAAATATAGTATGGATGACTTCTTAATACGGGGAAAATAATTTCGACGACTCGTATTGTTTTTAAATAGAATTTTGTTGTTGTATTCAAGTAAATGAACTTTACAGAACGACATTACATAATACATATGTAATTAAAATTTATTGGTTTTCTTCGTCCGTGTGATCTACGCCCTTGCGCCCTTTGTGATTGGCGCCCTGTGCAAATGCGAATAGTGCTCATATGACAGGATCGGCCCTGAGTACAGTAACCCTATAAATTACGTATCAAGTCATGAAAATGATTTTCATTTGTAGCCAATAACAAAAGCTTTCTTGTCTCCGTATTGACATACCACTATTTTTTAATAAAGACACAGGTCATAAGCTAACTAGCCGTATAGGTGAGACCCCAGAACATCTCTGTGATTTGGCCAATCTGCAGTACAGTAACCCTATAAATTAAGTATCAAGTAATGAAAATGATTTTCATTTGTAGCCAATAACAAAAGCTTTCTTGTCTCCGTATTGACATACCACTATTTTTTAATAAAGACACAGGTCATAAGCTAACTAGCCGTATAGGTGAGACCCCCAGAACATCTCTGTGATTTGGCCAATCTGCAGTACAGTAACCCTATAAATTAAGTATCAAGTCAGGAAAATGATTTTCATTTGTAGCCAATAACAAAAGCTTTCTTGTCTCCGTATTGACATACCACTATTTTTTAATAAAGACACAGGTCATAAGCTAACTAGCCGTATAGGTGAGACCCCAGAACATCTCTGTGATTTGGCCAATCTGCAGTACAGTAACCCTATAAATTAAGTATCAAGTAATGAAAATGATTTTCATTTGTAGCCAATAACAAAAGCTTTCTTGTCTCCGTATTGACATACCACTATTTTTTAATAAAGACACAGGTCATAAGCTAACTAGCCGTATAGGTGAGACCCCCAGAACATCTCTGTGATTTGGCCAATCTGCAGTACAGTAACCCTATAAATTAAGTATCAAGTCATGAAAATGATTTTCATTTGTAAACAATAACAAAAGCTTTCTTGTCTCCGTATTGACATACCACTATTTTTTAATAAAGGCACAGGTCATTAGCTAACTAACCGTATAGGTGCACTGACAGAAAAAATTTGTTGAATCTACAAAAAAACCGATAAATTCAACAATTTCCGGGGTTGATTTTGAGCCAACAAAAAAATTATAATATTTACTGTAATTATTGTTAAAATTAATATTTTTGTTTATTGTAATTTCAACATTTAAATTGTAATAATTGTTTATTTTACAAATAATTTATGACTATTGTAAAATTAGCAAAGTGAACAATTAAATTGTCACATTTGCAATTTTTTTCAGTTCTTGTAAAATCAACAAGTAAATGATAGAAATCGTAACACATACCATGAAATTGTAATATTAACAAGTACTACAAGTAAATTGTCATGCTTGTAAAGTCAATAAATAAATGTTAGAAATGGTTGTATTTACAAATAATTTGTACTTTTAGTAAATTCTACAAAAAACTTGTATTCTTGTATTCTCAACAAATAAATATTACAAATGATAATATTTACAAACAAATTATAATCATAGTAATTTCTACAAGAAATTTGTCGTTTTTGTGAAATCAACAAATCACTATAAGAAATGATAATATTTACAAACTAATTGTATTATAAGTAAATTTGCAATTATTGTTAATGTAAGATAAATATTATTAAAAAATCTGGTATAATTACCCATTACTGTAAATGATCATTTATTTTTTGACCTAAGTTCAGAAGCAATATAAAAGACGAGCTGTGTAAAATGAAACCTTTGATAGGAAAGAAAATAAAATTCATTTTAATATTTTTTGATTGAGCTTTATTATAGTTTTAAAGCGATTATGTTAAGAAACAGTTATAATAGTTAATGTCAAATTGCAATTCATATAAAAGAGACAAACAAATTTATGATTTTAACATATTTTTTAACAAAGTTTTATAAACAATATTTTGTTATATTTTCATCATTTTAATATTTATAAACCATGAAGCTAGCTATAACAATAAAATTATAGTGATAGTCTTCTATGTTATACTTTTGAATTTAAGTTCCAACTTGATAACAACTAAAGTTAAAAACTAATACGCTAAAATTTCAAAATTTGTACAAATTGAAAAATAGTACTATTAACTTTAAACATATTTTCTATCATTTACAACATTTGATAAGAACACGGAACTGCCAGACGAAGTGATTGTTTGAGGAATTGGCTCTAACGTTATGGAATTCTTGAATTTTAATTATAGATTCGTTCGGTTGGTTTAATGAATACTGTGTCAGTACGTGTCTTTTAAAAGAATTCTTAACACTTACTAAAACCACATTTATTTATAAAACGGATGTATAATGACTAATATAATTAAAGAAAATAAATTAAATAAATATTTAAATAACAATATAATTTAAAATTAACTAATTAATGCAATTAATTCTGTGGCAATTCAACATAACCACTTAATATCAGTTAAGTGATTTTGTCAAATTTTATTTCTATCTGTACCTTTTTTGCATCATTTATGACCCAAGCCAACTTTAGACGATTTTGTATGATTTTTGACCATGTTGTGGCTATAAAACAAAACCACTTTACTACACTGAAATGCTATAATGTTACATTATTATTTTGGAAAAAACACTCTGAATATTTACTGAATTTCAGTTAAGTGATTATGTTGAATTGCCACAGAATTAAATTTATACTGTTGGTTTAAAATTGTGTTTTCCAATGTTGAACAAATCAGTTATTAAACTGGCCGCTGCGGATATTGGTTTATCAAAACGCGTGTCTATCGCATACAAATAAATTTAAATACAATACCGTACGTTATATGAATAATGTGGGTAGGCTAAATTAAAAACTTAAAACGTTTTAAAACATAAATCAATTGCTCACACGCAAAAGTATATGTTGAATAAACGTAGTTGCTATCTACTCTTGCAATAAATTTAATCGGCAATTCGTTTAACATAATAACGGTTATTATTGGTTGAAGGGTTAAATTATTCGCTATAGATGTTCTTCCCTTAAATTATTGTTGGTTGATTTCTTCTTCATCTTCCAAAATCAGAAACTTTCTATTTATGGAATCTTGACTTTATAGCTTCCAATGTACTGTTTCCTCATCCATTTTTAAATTATGTTTAATTAACGGAGGCAACAAGTAATGTAACAATTTAAATACTTGTAAATGTTGCAATTCTGAAAGATAAAAAACAGATTTTCTTTCATTTATTTATTTTCACAGATACGTTCGGTCACAGTAACAAGTGAAATAAAACTTACCAGTATTATTAGTTTCAGCAAAAGATCTTTTTTTAATTTAATTATTCCATCAAGCTTTAATTTTTTGTTCGAATTTTCCAACCTATGGCCATCACAATCTGTGCTCTCATTTAATATATCTTTCTGCATTCTTTTAATATTGCTGATATGTACTTTCTTTGGAAAAATTAATATCGGCTTAACTTTGTTCAGTTGTAACTCTCGGTCGATCTTCAAAGGCTACCCAGATGTATATTTATAAGATATCCGCAACTTGTCATGACTGGAAGTAATAGTTTTAATAAATCTATATAAATTGTAAATTTAGTAATGGAAATGCACAAAACTAAATTTCACTTTCCGATTTTTTTTTTGGGTTTTTTTTATCAAACGAATTTATAGTATATCAAATAAATCTTTCTTACCAAGCAATGAATTTATATTTCCAAATTCAAAAATGTTGTATCCAAAATAATTAATAATTATTAATAAGTTTTCACTAAACAGCGTATTGATTGGTTTAAGCAAGGTTCAACTGAAACTATTCACCACGTTGTTTTAGCTAAATTGGTTTATTATAATAATATTTATAAATTAATATTAAATGATACAAATTGCTTGTAAAATTTAATATATTGTTTTAATTTTTTACAATTTAATAATAATTGCTATTATTGTTTATTTATTTGCTTTATTTACTATAAAAGAGTAAATGCAACAATTAATTGGAAGGAAGTTTAATATTTTATTTTTCATGATATGTAATACTCGTAGATTGCCATTATTGAATCAAAAATTCCAAACTTATTATTCGTAATTTTATTGGCATTAATAACCTGGAACTATAATTTTATTTACAAGTTAGTTACAAGTCATGCCAAATAAAATTATCTTCACGTTAAATATCATGCATTATTTGAATACACTACACATTTGAATACATTACACTGACAACTTCTGGAAGAATCACTAATCGCAATCTTATACTAACAACACACGTTCGCCATTTTTGACAAAATGGAAAATATTTTTAACTTCAAATTTTAAAGATAAGAAACGCACAAAACTTATTTGCACTTTATAGTAAATAAATCTTTCTTTCCAAACAATAATTTTAAATTATTTATAAAAAAAACTGGTATAAAAAATTGCCAATTTTTCATTAGATAACTTATAAAAATATAAACTGTTCGTAGTTCAACTGAAACTGATGTACTGAAAAAAATTTATGAACAAATTTTAGTTTAAACAAATTTCTAGTAATATGTAATAATAATTTTTTAATTTTACAATTTAACAATAATTATTACTGATTATTTGTAATAATTACAATTTAACAGTAAATATAACAATATATTTATTGTAATTACAATTTAAAAGCCAATTTAACATTTTATTTTATATAAATTTGTATCTATTGTAAAAGAGTGCCAAAACAAATAAAAACACTTTAAACTTGGCATTACTGGACTAAATATAACTGAAATTATAACCGTGTTTCCTATTTTATATCGCAACAGTTACACTTACACTTACAATTTTCCATTTCAAAATGTTTAGAATAAGTAGTAAAATTCGCTACCAATTCTAGATTGATAGTTTGTTGATATTTACTCGAATAAGGGTTAATAAAATACACAAACGACTTTGATGACTGAAGACTAATATTTTGTCTGTGGTATACTTTTATACGTATAAAATTGAAGTTATTTCGAGATACAAAGAATGGTTTTATAGTTAAATATAGCAAATATAGCAAAGAATTATTTTTAGAAAAACGCGTTATCCCTGTTAATCGAAGATAAAGTTCCTTACCCCTATTTAAGTTCTCATGTTTGTATACTGTTCTCATGTAGAATACTGGGACGAGTAATTTTTTTCGGAAAAGTCTGTTACTGGCAAAGTCTGAAAGTTGTCTATATTACAATACGGTAAAAATTTGTGGTGAGTTTAAAACAACTACAAAAACTATTTCACATTTTCATTTCAAGATAATAAAAAAATTTTAACATGTTAAAAGCACCACGACTTGGCTTTGGGTGGTAGTTTTTTTAAGGTACGCTCATACTCATGTAAGGACTTTCATTATTGTATATAATTTTCATACTATGCTTTTACCAGGATCCCTGACACACTTGATTAATTTTTAAATTTTCTGTAACAAATCAATATTAAGGCAGTTAATTTTACATAGAAATTTCTTAGTAATTTATTTCTGCAGCAATTTGTATCGTCATTCCTTTCTAACTGTGCCACTTGCTTAGCCCGAGTTTGCTGTTTCTTTGATTCACAGCATTTCTACTATTTTGATGAAAACGTCATAGATCGCGGGTCTCCAGCAAAGCCGTCTAACTTCCAGTAAATGTTTGTAGATCTCTATAGAAATTCGATGTCACGATTTTGCATAGACGAGACAAATATCATTCGTATAATTTATATATGAGAGCGAAGATGTATGAATATTTACTTTGACTGCTGTGATTACTACGTTCAGCAGCATTGATCGGTGATTAATTTGCATTTGGGTTAACTTTGCTTTAGGGTATTTTTCCCAATAACATCAAAATACATAGGTGTTTTAGTAAGAATTGCGAATAATTATTACAATGTGAAAGCAGTATAATAGGAAGTGAAACCCGAAAATGTTTCTATAGCAACAATAGAAAGTATAGATTGAATTACCTTTGAGAATTTAAGGTCGATGACAGTTGCGATAGGATCCAAGTATAATACATTTGTATCGTGACATAGAACAAATGGCTGAACATTTATAACTGATTGATTACCACACAGAGCAGGTTGCTGATATCCTAACTAAGCAAGCAATTGAGCTGAAGAAAGAACTAAATTAATGAAACTCACTATGAATGAAAAGATAAAAAATAACGACATTGTTACCCGATTGATATAAAACTAGAAATTAACAATTAATTATACATACTTCTACATCGTGGTACTATAAAAAACCCACCAAATAAACAGTGCAGGGATAATGGGCACTAGGAGTACTTTTTGGTGGAAATGAGAAAACAATTAAACTACGGAATTAATAATTCTAAGAAATATTTTTATTTGAATATTATATTCTAAAAGTTTGTTATTTGAAATTAAAAATAAAATGTAATAACATATTTTACTATATTTATTCTTTTTTACAATTATCCTAGTACATATAACTATTTCTTAGTAGGTTTTACGAAAGCCTGTGTTGAACCTACATATTTTTTCTCTGAGTGTGAGACCCCCAGAACATCTCTGTGAGCCAATGCCAATGAGCGAAATTTCGATAGTATAGTTTTCAACAAATTTTTTTATTATTTAATATTGTACATATCGACGGACAAAATGCCTTCTATTTATTTTGTAAGCTAATATAGATAATGTTTGTGAAATATATTTTCTGTTTTTGGGAATGTTAGAAATTTCTTTTACCTACTGTTTTACAAATACATTTACATATTTTTTGTTAATTAACAAATTTTGTGTACATATATGTTTTGTTAATTTTCCATTTTGTTAAAATCTTCACATTCGTAAATTTGTACATATTTTTGTAGCTTATTTTATTCCTGATTGAGAGCTTCTACTATTTTCGCAATTGTAAACGGACAACTATTGCAGCGGACGTTTTTTCCCATTGAAGTCTTAATTTTTCCCCAAAAACTATAAATTCGGTTATGGTTAATCGAAACCTTAAACCAAAAATATTCTGTCCTCCAGATTAAACGAATTTTAATCTTAGAAATTACTAGATATTTCTCATATTAAAATTCTTGGGATGATATCAAGTTGCGTTATGTAATTTGAAATTTAAAATTATTTTGAAGGGGTGCTATAACATGGTTTAGATTTTGCGTAGTTACAGTTCATATTCTACACATAACTATAATATTTTGTTAACTAACAAAAATTTTTAGCTATAACTGGTACGTGACTAATAAAAAATTTATAAATACCAAACTTATTTATTTTCCAAATGCATTTTAATTTTGCTAAATAGTGTCGTTCACAATATTATGTTGTGGTTAGTCGATGTCCACGTTTCACAGAATCCAATTAGTCTGAATCGTGTGCTAATTTAGGTTATGCATAAATCCAACCCCATAGCGTTTCTTACTAGTTTTTATTGATTTTTGATTATACAATGTATAAAAATCGAATGAAAAACACATAAGATGAAAATGAATATAACTACGAGTACATAAAAGTGATAAGAAAAAAAAATGAATAACAATGTTACGATAAGAAAATTATCTTTACGGAAATAAACAGCAGCGTATACACAAAAGGAAAACTCGGGGAAAAATATGAAAAATAAATTTTATCTTATCATTATTAATGAACTTTTTTATGACAATATGCTGGGTGTTTCATTTAAATTTTTGATTTCTGCTGCCTTTCGAAGTTAACATTTCGTTGAATAGGTAATATATCACTTTACAAGTAAGTTGTAAGATTAAGGATTATTTGCTAATGGTAGCCAAGGGTCAATTTTAACTTTTAGTTTCAATGCTATTTAAAACCAATTATTTTTAAAGTTATGCTAACCACGCTGTAGTGTTACTATACACCCAGCCAAACATTATTAATAAGATGGGGTAAAATAAACGATTTTTATTTATTTTGCGGTTAATGAATAGGAAGTAATTTACTTATGCATATTTAATTTTAATCGATTAAACTTATTTTTTTAAATTAAAGAAGACCATTCGAAGTATTCTGGTTCGCCATCATATGATCAGATTTGTAAATCAAACTGACGTGAAATAATTTCGAAAAAAATCCCAAATAAAAATTGCGTGTGTGCATTAGTGATTATATACACAAAAAACAAACATTTAGGCGTAAATAATTGTTTTAAAAAATTTCAGAAATTCCACCCAAAAGTAAACATATTGGGTCTATTTTTTAATTCAACCCGAGCAAGCAGGCTTACCCCGGGTAGTGTACACCGAGCAAAGGTTGTACTGGGTAAAATTATCCGGTGCGCATAGAGTAAAAAATTGTTTTTTACTTTGCACACTCTTCGTACACTGACATTAATTTCAGAGTAAAATTTGAAGAACCGAGCAAGCTCGGTGTAATCACAGTTCACAAATAAAAACGCAGTGTGCAGAGTAAAATTACTCAGGTTGAATAAAAAAACACAGAGTATTTTTTGACAGCGCACTGCTTGCTCAGGTTGAATTAAAAAATAGGCCCTTTGTATAATTGTAATATGTATGTATATCTCCAAAATCCGTCGTACCATTACGTTTAAAATACCATTAATTATAAAGCAATTAATAATGTGATGTGTAAACAAAATACTATATGTCGTAACTGTATAAACTTAAAATAAAATAGTAGTTTGTTCAAATAGCTAGATTTCATAGACACACTAGTCAAGATTTAGCAAATTGATCATCAATCTCACCATACTTTTATGTTACTCTATCAAATGCCAATACATACGATAAATATTTGAATTTTGGCAAATATGGCCCCGAAACGTGCGAGTTTTGATTAACATTTCTGGAAAACATATAACGGGATCGATGAAAACTGGGCAAAATCTCGATTATAGTAATCATTTGCATCGCAAAAATACTGTAAATCATAACTCACTCGTTTCGGAACTGCATATAGAAGTCGCATATCATGTATATGCGTTAAATATAATAAAAAACGAAAAATAAGCAGTGAAACTTAATAATTCGGAAGTATTATTAGTCGGAAGTATTTTAAATATTTTTTTAGTTTGGTCACTGCAGTTTAATGAAACGACAGAGGAATTGTTTAATTTAAAGAATTCAATGTTTCATGAGTTCGAAACCAAGCTTTTAGTAGCCCAACGTTTTAGTCATCTCACCTCGATATAAACGCTGTTGAAAAAATAATTTTTCACAAACTTTGTGATTGCCTTCATAGCTATCCAAAACGGTATCCGGACAGTTTCGAGAAAAATAATTCACAGAAAAATAATTCACAGAAAAATATTTCATAGAAAATGCATAATACACAATTCACAGAAAAGCAATTTTCAGAAAAGTAATTCCCACATCAATCCGAAAGTAGGTCAATAAAGTATGGCATATTTATCACAAAAAAACAATTCCCATAAAAATACTGCACAGATAAATTAAATATTAAAATAAAAACCATGAGTTTAATGAAACTAGTAACTTATGTCTTAATATGCAAATATGTAAAATAAAATTGACCAAAAATTATTTTCTGTTGTAAAAAGAACAAACAAGGAGCCTTAAAAAATGAATGTTAATCATACCAAAACCGAAAAGAAAAAGCTGTGATCTGTGGTTGACGGATTCCTAGTTATTCGCGACAAAGAATACAAAGGCAAATGTTATTGGTATTGTAATAATTATTATAGAACAGACAATTGCACAGCTAGAATTCATACAAATGAAATAAATGAAGAAATCATAAAAGTTATTGGTGATCATAACCATGCTGCAAAGGCAAATAATGTTGGTGTAAAAAGATGTATGGCAAATTTAAAGGAAAAAACAGAGATTATACTGACGATTCTACTCAATTAGTAATTGATAATTGTTCAGCTACAATAACGAACGCAGTTAAAAGAATGAAAAGAAGCGTTCAAAGGGTTAGACAAGGAGCAGTAACATTCCCGCTTACAATTAATGAATTATGTGTATTGGAGCAATATAAAGTAACTCTAGTTGGTAAGCCATTTTATTATATATGACTCAGAAGCCACAGAAAACCGAATTTTGTTGTTTTCAACGGAAGAAAATTTGAAATTTTTGAGCAATGCCAATAATTGGTACGTGAACGGAACCTTCAAAACAGTGCATTTGATTTTCAATCAATTGTTTACAATTCACGGCGTCAAAAAAAATATATCCTTACCACTTGTATATAGTTATAATTATATAAATTACTACACCAAAGAAATAACTCAAGGCTACCATGTTCTCACGAGGTGTCGAAAATTGCCCCCATCATTGCAATCGGAGCCATATCGCATTTACTAGAGAAATATGTAGACGCGCAAACATTGTCATATTTCTTGATAAGCACTTTATAAGTTGGAAACAACATAATTATAATTATCCTTAGCTAGCATTTTTGTTTAGAACGTTAAAGTAAATTTTATATTAAGTTTTTAGTTTTAAGATCTAACTCAAAGTTGTAACAAGTCAAATAAAATTGTTAAATAAATTTGGAAAATAAATTTTTTTTAAAGTTTTATTTACGAGAAATATAACTGGCGCAGCCGTCCGGTACGTGAAAGACATAGTGAAGTGTAAACAGTGCGAAGGTTAGCAAATAAAAACTAACCTAAAGTGATTTCCGTTACGATTTTTTTTTTAACAAAAATTAGTGTTTTTCAAGTTCCATTCAGGGTACAATATACCCTCTTTTACTGTGTTATTTTAACGAGTGGTGGGTTTGAAAAAAAAATAAAATAAAAACCGTGACATCTCAGGCTAAAGGATTTTATCCGCCCAGACGATTCGAGAAATACGCCGCGTCGCATCACTTGACCTCACGAGAACCTATAGGACACGACTACATAAGGTAACAAATTTTTTATTATTATTATATATTTTCGTTTAAATTTTTTATATAATATTTGTGTTACCACCATTGGCTAAATTGTGTACTACGAGATAGGCACAGAACTGCCCTCTGTATACTACGAGATAGGTACAGTACAAAATTTAATAAAATAAATTCTGGTGAATGGCAAAAAAGTCAGAACGAAGATTTGACGAAAATCGTAATTTCGAAGACAATAACTCATTTCACAGAATGAATCTCGAAACAACGGCAGCGATAAACCAGCTCACAGAGCAAATAAAAGCTGTAGTTGAACAGGTGCAAAAAATGACAACCAGATCGGAAGAACAAGACCGAACTCTTGCATTTTTGCAGCAACAACAAACGAACGATTTTGCAACAAGAGGTGCAGAAGCACAGCAAACGACGTTCGATGCGTTCAGGATCCCTGATCCAATAAAATCGATACCGAAATACGACGGTAATCGAAAACAGTTAAATGCATGGCTTCAGACAGCAGAAGATACATTAAGCGTATTTGTACCCCTCGTGTCTGAAGCACAATTAAGGTTGTATTCACAAGCTGTGAGCAACAAAATTAAGGGTAGAGCTAAAGACGCTTTATGTCTGGCTGGAAACCCACAAAGTTTTCAAGAGATAAAAACTATTCTCCTGGAAACACTCGGCAACAAACAGGAACTGTCGTTTTACAAGTCACAGCTCTGGGCGACGAAACAAACTGAGAGCATGACGGTACATTCATACTTCAGCAAAATTAAAGAGAATGTACAAAATATAAAAACTCTAGCAAGACAGAACGCTACATACAATCATGCCTGGCTTGCTATAAACACATTCATCGAAGAGGATGCTTTAACAGCATTCGTTTCGGAATTGAAAAAACCTTACTTCGGGTACGCCCAAGCGGCAAAGCCCAAAACATAGAGGAGGCATACGCTTTCTTATGTAAATTCACCACAAACGAGTTAATTTCAAACAGTAACAAAAAACCGGTTCAAACGTTTATTCCAAGTAATAACGTACAAACAAATAAATTCAACAACTTCCAACCGAGAAACAATACCAACTCGGTAATAAATCGAAAATCGCCTCTCTCAGAAAAAGACAAACCGACTCCCATGTCGACTTTCGACGAGGTCGAAAAATACATTTAATCGAGCAATTAACACGCATGAAACGCTCTCGGAACTCGAGAATTCTCAACATAACGAGAATGAAACAGAAGAAGATTCTTCACCTGAATTCGAGGTATACGCGACAAATTTTCAGGAGGACGAACAGGTAGACACGGAAGATTAAACTATCTACCGTATTTAGTAAGTAAAGACATACACAACAACAAATCAATTAAGCTTCTTATAGACACCGGGGCAAATAAAAATATTCTAAGACACGGTATCATTCCCAAAAATCTACTAAAAACCCAGGAAGTTTCAGTAAAAAATATACTTGGAACACACTTGGTAAATAATATGTGTAAAATTAATTTGTTAGGTTTTAATATTCCACCTCAAAACTATTTCGAACTAGATTTCCACAGATTTTTTGATGGAATCATTGGTTCAGAATCAATGGCAACATTAAACGCTAAAATCGACTTCCCAACAAATCACTTGATTTTAAATAATCACAAATTCAAATTTTTCCGCTACTACCCAATGGGCAACCATTATAATCATATTGTCACATTTCAAACGTCGAGTAACGGAGAATGGTTCGTTCCCGAATACCAAAAACTCAACGAAGAAATTATTATCCAACCAGGAATATATAAAGCGGAACAGGGCAAAACGGTAGTAAACATTCTCACGAATGACCTGAAATCACCAAACGTTTTACCAAAATTAAAATTAACCGTTAACAACTTCGAAACTTTAAAACCGATGCCAACAACTGGAAAAGCTATAATCACTAGGCAGGATATAGAAAAGGTTATTAGAACCGAACACCTAAGCGCCCATGAAAAGACTGCATTAATAGACAAGATTTACGAAAATCAAACGGTGCTGCTGCGACAAACAGAGAAGTTGTCAGCAACAACAATTATAAAGCACCACATACATACTAAAGACGAAATGCCCGTCTATACAAAAACATATCGTTATCCGCATCATTTCAAGAAAGATGTGGAAGATCAAGTACAAGAAATGCTCGAAAGCGGAATCATTCGCCACTCAAGCAGTCCGTACTCGGCACCAATTTGGGTTGTTCCTAAGAAAGCAGACGCTTCAGGAACACGTAAGGTCAGGGTAGTCATCGATTATCGTAAACCAAATGAAAAAACGATCGATGATAAATTCCCGATGCCCCAAATTGAAGAGATTTTAGATAACTTGGGAAGATCGACCTACTTCACAACGTTGGACCTAAAATCTGGCTTCCGCACCAAATCCCAATGGATGAGAAGTCCCAACAAAAGACAGCCTTCTCAACAGATAAAGGTCATTTCGAGTTTTGCAGAATGCCATTTGGCCTGAAAAACGGCCCAGCCACCTTCCAACGCGCTATGAACCACGTATTACAAGGGTTAATAGGCAAAATATGTCATGTATATCTGGACGATATCGTAATAATCGGCGAAAACTTAAAGAATCATTTAAGGAACCTAGACACAGTACTCAAACGACTTTCGGAATTCAACCTCAAGATCCAGCTTGATAAATGTGAATTTGTGAAACGCGAAACCGAATTCTTGGGACATATAATCACCCAAGACGGAGTATTGCCCAATAGGGATAAAATCCAGAAAATTCTAGAGTGGCCCCTACCCCGAAACCAAAAAGAAATAAAGCAATTTCTCGGACTTTCCGGATACTACCGTAGATTTATAAAAGACTACTCTAAAATCGCCAAAGGCATGACGAAATATTTAAAAAAAGAAATCCTAATGGACCTAAAAGATCCAGAATACATTAAGGCATTTGAGAAACTAAAGAAAACGATAGCCACAGATCAAATACTGATCTACCCAGACTTCAGCAAACCATTTATCCTAACAACGGATGCTTCAGATTTTGCACTGGGTGCAGTGCTATCACAAATTCACGATGGCATTGAAAAACCAATAGCGTTCGCGTCCCGGACACTCAATTCAACGGAAACTAAATATACCACAAACGAGAAGGAGGCATTAGCCATAATATGGGCGGTAAAGAAATATCAACCATACCTGTACGGTAATAAGTTCACTTTGGTAACCGACCATAAACCTTTAACCTTCATCAAATCTTCGGAGAAAAACTCCAAAATTCTACGATGGAGATTAGAGCTGGAAAACTACGATTACGACGTAGTTTATAAAGAAGGCAAAACCAATGTCGTGGCAGATGCTCTGAGCAGAATGCCGACACAGGACGACACTAGGGAAATAAATACAAATGAGTTCACAGATAGTAACACTTCACGTGAATCTGCTGAATCTCCTATAAGTAACTCAAATTCCTCAGAAGATATGGAAACAATCCACTCAGCGAATACGTCAGCTGATTATTACATTCACTTCTCAGACAGGCCGATTAATTGTTACAGAAACCAGCTAATTTTCAAAATAGCAAATATAGACGTAATTATTTCAGAAAACATATTCCCAAATTTTAAAAGAGTTATCATTTCTAAAAAACGGTTCGAAGTCGACGATATTACGAAATTCCTAATGGCATACCACAATGGTAAGCAGTCGGCAATTATGGCCCCTGAGAATTTATACACAAAAATTCAAGAATCATTCAAACAACATTTCTGTCAAACTGGTCACTTCGTATTTACATCAAAAATAGTCGAGGATGTTACGAACGAAGACAGACAAAACATAATTATAATCAAAGAACATGAAAGGGCACATAGAGGCACTAACGAGGTGGAGAGTCAACTAAGGCGATCATTCTTCTTCCCAAGAATGGGAAGCAAAATCAGAACTCATATTAACGCTTGCAACATCTGTAACAAGCACAAATATGACCGCAAACCCTATAATATCAAAATTTCCCCACGGCCAATCACGAAGAAGCCGTTAGAGAGGCTACACATAGACATTTTTATTATAAACAGAAACAACTTTCTATCTATAATAGACTCCTTCTCCAAGCATCTACAAATGATAGCAATGGAAACCAAGAATGTAACAGACGTAACCACCGCTCTTAACAAATATTTCACTCTATTCGGAATACCGAACAGTATTGTATGTGACCAAGAAACTACCTTCCAATCCGTTCAAATGAAGGAATTTCTAAATAATCTCAATATCAGAGTAGAGTATGCCTCATCTTCAGAATCTAATAGGCAAATTGAAAAAACCCATGCCACAATCATCGAAATATACAATACCAATAAAGATAAACTACCAAACCCAAATACTTCTAATGCCATCGAACTGTCAGTTGCACTGTATAATAATTCCGTGCATTCAGCTACCGGCTTCACGCCGAATGAAATTATTTTTAACCAAAACAATTTCATTAATCCCACGCAAATTCAAGCACGGGCAAACGAAATATTTCAGACGGTCAATGACAATTTAACAAAAGCAGCAAATAGAATGCAAAAGCAAAACAGTGGTAAAGAAGACCCACCCGACCTTAGTGAGGATCAAACAGTATTCCTCAAACCCAATATTAGAACGAAAACTCAACCGAGAGGAATTGAGACTAAAATTCGAAATGTTGAGTTTAAAACATTCCGTACAAAAAGGAATATAAAACGGAATAAAAATAAAATAAAAAGATTGAAAAATTGAAATTGAAGTTGAAATTGAAATCGAAATTGAAATTGAAATTGAAATTGAAATTGAAATTGAAATTGAAATTGAAATTGAAATTGAAATTGAAATTGAAATTGAAATTGAAATTGAAATTGAAATTGAAATTGAAATTGAAATTGAAATTGAAATTGAAATTGAAATTGAAATTGAAATTGAAATTGAAATTGAAATTGAAATTGAAATTGAAATTGAAATTGAAATTGAAATTGAAATTGAAATTGAAATTGAAATTGAAATTGAAATTGAAATTGAAATTGAAATTGAAATGAAATTGAAAAAAAAACAGAATTAATTAAAATCAAATTTTATTTATCATTTCAGGCAAATTTTAATTAAATAACTAAATAATAAATAAAAATAAATAACTTGACCTAAATAAAGTTAACGTAAATAAATTTTTTTTAAAAAAATTAGAAAATACCATTCTAGATAATATAGTACACGTAGAAATATTATATTATAAATTAGATAAGTTGGCATTTACGTTATATACAATGTTATGTACAATGCATTTCATTATAAAATTATTAGTATTAACTATAAGTATAGAAATCTGTAAAAGCCAGAAATTGGAAATAAAAAATTTAAATAGCGATCCAATTTTAATAATTAAAACAAACAATTGTAAAATTCAAATAGGAAATATAAAAATAGTACACCCAATCAATTTACATAACTTACAGAATACAGTAGAATCAATAAATAAATTCATTTATAATAAAAAACTAGATGATAAGAATGATAAACTAGAATTATATAATATAGTAAAGCAAAAGTGCAAGAAATTATACGACAATCTACAAAAAATAAAACCTACACGACGTTATAGACAAAAACGCTGGGATGCACTCGGTTCCGCATGGAAGTGGCTGGCAGGCAGCCCAGATGCAATTGATCTACGAATGCTGGAAAGCAAAATGAATGAACTAACGAATGAAAATAATCAGCAAGTACAGATAAACACCCGGATTGATGAAAGAATAAGATTGATCACAGATACGATCAATAAAGCGGTGACGAACGCAGCTAATATAATAATACTCAGTGAGATAGAGATGATGACAGCTATCATCAACATAGACACTATAAACAATATATTAGAGGACATTCAAGATGCCATCGTTAGAACAAAAATTGGATTAGCAAGCAACAAAGTGCTTTCGCTAAAAGAACTAATGACGATAAGAGATCTAATGATAAACCAAGGAGTCAATATAAGTATACCAGAAGAAGCACTCCAATACGTAGTATCGAAAATTGCCGTAAATGAAGAAATGCTCCTGTTTATTCTGGAAGTACCATAGCTGGAAGAAGAAATATCAGCAGCAACAACGATCATACCATTAACAGTCAAAGATACAATAATAAGAGAGTACCCACAACATATCATAATGACGAAACAAAAACTATTTACAACGTTAAACCCTAACAGTTTCGTACAAAAATATGGAGAAATAAAAGAATTCGACGACGAATGTATCAAACCTCTGATAATGGGTACGAAGGGTACTTGCAACGTAACAGCAAAATCGGACACAACAGTACGCTATATTACAGAGGACAAACTTTTGATAGATAACGCTAAAGAAGAAATATTATCATCAGATTGTGGACCGAACAACAGGACACTAACGGGAAACTTCGTGATAAACTTTTGGAACTGCACGTTGGTAATTAAGAACAAAAAGTTTCAGTCTCTCGAATTTAAGAGCGAGGCGGAAGAAATTCAAGGAGCGCTACATAATCTTGAGATAGCGCGGAAATTGGTTAAAAAGGTGGACATCGATGTAATAGAACAACAAAATTTACAAAACAGGAAGCTGATAACACACATGAATTTACAACAAGAAAATCAACAATATTGGATATGGTCCTTATCAGGCGGTGTATCTATCTCATCACTAGGATTAATACTCGTAACAGTATATGCGTACATCAAAGTTCGCCACAATATCACAAGAGCAGTAAGACGCAATATAAAACAAGAAAAGTTAGAGTGCTCCATCAAAGAAGATACGAGATTCTCAAATCTAGTAACAAAATTAGGGATCAAAATTAAGGACGAGGACGCCCTTTCCACACCCCCGGGAGGAGTTATAATTATATAAATTACTACACCAAAGAAATAACTCAAGGCTACCATGTTCTCACGAGGTGTCGAACATTGCCCCCATCATTGCAATCGGAGCCATATCGCATTTACTAGAGAAATATGTAGACGCGCAAACATTGTCATATTTCTTGATAAGCACTTTATAAGTTGGAAACAACATAATTATAATTATCCTTAGCTAGCATTTTTTGTTTAGAACGTTAAAGTAAATTTTATATTAAGTTTTTAGTTTTAAGATCTAACTCAAAGTTGTAACAAGTCAAATAAAATTGTTAAATAAATTTGGAAAATAAATTTTTTTAAAGTTTTATTTACGAGAAATATAACTATATGCATTACTCCCAAATAAGAAAACTGATACTTACAAGAATTTATTTGAGCAGTTGAAAATATTATCATCCGGTTTAAATCCTACCAGTGTTATGTCTGATTTTGAACAAACAATTGTAAATGCTGCTCAGTTTTGCTTTGACATAATTTTCGTCTGTTTCATTTTTCACAAAATTTGTATCGGAATTATGTGCAGCAGGTTTCAAAAATCAATACAATGAAGATGCAGAGTTTGCTATTTTAGCAATTGAACTGTTAAAAGAGCAAAATATAATTTCTGAAGCAGTCAATGAATTGCTATAGACTATTTCGAAGATAATTATGTGAGTAGATTAGATGTTCGCATTAAAAACACATCCGGTTGGCGAAACCCGAGGTATGTGATCAAAGCATCGAACGTTTATGAAGCCGTGCAACAAGGATTTCCGCGAATAAACAATTATGTTTAGAGATGGCACAATGGCTTCAAAAAATTGGTTGGATCAGAGCATCCTTCAATTTGGTACGTTTTTTGGAAAATTTGCAATTGGAACAATCGAAAAATGAGATAACGTTACAACTTACAACAAATGCTTGCTGGAATGCCTATGCCACCAAAAAAAAAAAAAATATCGTGATTATGATCAAAGATTACAAGAAATTGTATCCTCTTATTCAACAATGGAAATAATTGAATTTTTAAGTGCTGTTGCGCATAATATAATAATTTAAAATAATCCAAATTTGAAATTTTGGGTTATTCTAGATTGATAGCCAGATGGTAAAAATCCAAATTTGTTTTTTTTTTTGTTATTTATAATTGTTACTAATAATTAAAAATATTGAATAAATAGAATGTAGATCCATTTCTTTTATATTTCAATATTTTATTATCTTATGGAAGCACAATTCAAAGAAGCGGAGTTTACGTTAAAAATAATTTCTTGGAAGTTGCGGCGACTTTCAAGAAATTATTTTTTACCTAAACTCCGTTTCTGTTAATTGTGCTTCTGTGAATTGTTTTTCTGCGAATTGTTTTTCTGTGAATTGTTTTGGTAGTGCTACACTAAGGTAGTACTACACAATAACCGTTTAATATCGCCATGTCAGTCTTAAAATTTTTTACTCCACGAGTCAATATAGCAACATTGCAACAAGCTCCTAGTAAACTGTAATTAAATTTTTTCAAAACAGTGCTCTCTCCTTACTTTACGGTATTTTTTTCGTAACACATGCTTTGTTAATATTGAAATCTAACAAAACTATTAGGTTTGGAGTTAATTGCCGTTTGCGAAAACAGTTTCACGAAATTACGATAGATCGACCATGTTCTGACCAACATATCAATTTTTTATTCGTGGAATTTATGATCGAATATTGACTAAGTCGCTATACAAAAATCTTTATAATTGCTTATATCTCAGAAAAATTAAAAAAGTCAACCGCTGTTGTTTGCAGATCTAATTTAATTTATTTTAATCATTGAATTCTTTGTCGTTTTTTGTAAATATTTAACTTGTTAACGTCATTGCAAAAATTTAAAAAGCTTCATTGGGGGCTACCTCTTCTGGTACATAAAGACCAATTTCACAATGATATACGAGTTAACGGAAAATGTATAAATATGAAATTTAATTCCGAACAGTCAAATCGCCTGGTTCGTAGACAAGCAAAATTTCGGTGGAATAAACTTTAATTTATTCAAAACTCGTCCTTTCCGGTAAAATTTTGAAAAAATATTTAAACTGATTTTTTTTTTAATTTAACCTACAATTTGATTGTTATTAGTCGTTTCGTAAATACTATTTTTCAAAACACGCATATTTGAAAAACGTCGAAAAAACAGCCATTTTCAATGGATTGCTGGAATCTCTCAATTTATTTAAAAAGCTTAAGTATGATAATGTAATAGTAATGATAGTAATTCGAAATATTATCAGAAAGCGAAAATCTTCTATATATTCTGTCTCTTCCGGTTCATTGATTTTGGCCAGACTTTTGGGGAAACTTTTTATTTAAAAACAGTTTTTGCCAAAAAGTTAAATTTTGGAAAACTTGCGTTTTTCTCGTAAATGATATACTTTTAAAAATATTGCCATATAAAATGAAAAAGGTCTATGGAAGCTACCATTTTTCGAAGACAAATTTCGCCACCTAAAAATCACTCAGTACTCTCATCTTATGGAAAAAGCTTAAGTATGAAACTTCATCCCGATCAACCAAATCGTTTCCTTTCAGTTTTCCACAATTAAAGATTAAATGGCGTTTTGGCGAAATAACGGGCTTTCAACAAAACATATACTTATAAGTGCAGCCCAGATGAATTCATTGATCGGGATGAAATTCCATATTTCAGCTTTTCCCAAAAATTTGATGTATCTTGTGATTTTTGAGCGAAATCGGCCCGTAAAAATGAAAGCTTCCATCGGAGTTTTCTTGTTTTAATGCAAACATTTTGAAAAGTATATCATTTACGATTTAAACGACATAGAACTTAAATATTCCATTGCAACAAAAACTGTTTTTCATTTGGCTCCTGTTCAGCCCGGTTAGTTTGATTGCTCGGGATGAAACTTTGTACCTTAAGCTTTTTACGTAAATTAGAGATATCAGTGATTGGCCGATACATTGGTAAGCCGAAAGAGGCAGCTCCTATTATTGCAAATATTTGACTATTTGGGAAAATATGTGACTATATTCGGAATCAAAATCGGTGTACTAGATGTGACATCTTCCTTTGAAGCTTTGCAATTTTTGCTTCGTTGTTAAAAAGTTTAAAACGACAAAGAATAAATTGAATTGAATAAGTTTTAATCCTCGTAAATTTCTGAAAATTTAAGCAAAAATAATATGTTTTTATTTTATAGCATAATTTTACAAAAAGTCCAACAAGTTAAATTGTTCGTTTTAGTAATAACGAGTAGTGTCTTAGATTCATTTGTTGGTCACATCAAATTCACCCATTCATGTCTTTCCTTCAAATACACTTATACATTTTACGTACGCCAAAATACTGATTTTGATTTTTGAAATACAAAATAAAAAACGGTTAAAAATGTGGATATACTCGTATGTCAAATACGTACTTGATATATCAGCAATCGTTAACATTTTAAAAAATTCTTAAAGAGCACCAAATATTTCCTTGTGCTATACATTCGAAGTTAAAAAACCCAAATTTTACGTATGAACCAAACTAATCTTAAGTGACGAAGTGCTGTTAACGAAGATGTTAAAAGAAAATGAAACAATGGAAATAATACCAGAAAAATTTCATGTTTCGTGTTCCGAAATCTAATTGATCAGATGTATATGATATGTATATGGTAGAAAACGACTATCACTATCGTGAGATTTTACTATCGCAGTCCTCAAAAATGTCACTATCGCATTAGCAAACAGTGTATCATAGTCGATCATGTCCATCATCAGACATTTATAACATTCAGCTCGAAATATTGAAAATTAAAAATATTTGTAAAAACATTCTATCTGCAATTATCCGAATATAGTCGTTTGAGTCACAAGTCGGATTGGATTTTTCTGTAAGAATCTTAGTTTTATAGCTAAAACTTCAACGAATCCTGAGATAGGTCCAGAGCTCGTGAATCACATGTGAGGCGAGATTAAGATGACTATATCCATTAATTTCAGATAGAATTTTTCTGTAGCTCTCTCAGTTTGTAGCCAAACTTCAACGAGCCCGGCTGTATTGTAAAGTGCTCGTGAATCGTCTGTGAAGATAATTTCAGATAAAAAATTTCTAAAAATCTCTCAGTTTGAAGTCAAAACTTCAACGGCTGTTTATGTCAAGTGCCCTTGAATTTTCTGTGAGGCGAGATTCAAATGACTATAACCCGTTAATCTCAGACAGAATTTTTCTGTAAATATCCAAGTTTGTATTCAAAACTTCAATGAATCCGGCTATATTTGTCAAGTGCTTGTCCATGACCTGTGAGGTGTACGACTTTATTATATGACTATATTTCATTAATTTCAGGCAGAATTTTCCTCAAAATCTATAAATTTGAAATCAAACCTCAATGAATTTAGCGGTATTTGTCAAGTGCTCGTGAATTACCTGTGAGAGTTTTTCTCAAAATTTGTTGGTTTTGAGTCAGAACTTTAGCAATTTCCGTGGTAAAGGTCAAGTGCTCGTGAATATCTTGGAAGAGGATATCGTCGGCCCAGTACTTAAATGTTACAAACGCATTTTGGACGTTTTTGAGTTAGTAGTGCCGTCTTACTTAAAAAAATGAGATCTTTCGATTGGTAGTTTCAAAATGTTCATATCTCGATCCTATTGAAAGATACCAGTGTGTCAAGTGTTACATATGCTTAATTGGTAACATAAAAAAAGTACTTATCTGTTACATAAACTAATCATATGGGAATAACATAATTTACTATCAAATTTTAGTTAAAAATAGAATAATACTTAAATGATACATACAAACAATCAATATTAAAAACAAGTTTAAACGCAAAAGGAAAATTAAGTTTTGAATGATACAAACATACAACACCACATGAGATCATGCCATACATGCATAAAGTAAATTCATGGCTTGAATGATACAAACATACGATCTGTTTGCGGATAAAACGTAAATTATAAATTTAGAATCAGGATTTGTATGATATAAACATACAATATTGTCGAATGAAACAGTTACACGGTTTTTATTTTTTTAATAGTTAAGTGAAAATTTATTTGCAATTTTGGTCTTTCTAAAAACGTTGAACGAAGCACGTCGCATCATGAGTATCACGTGAATTTTGTATATATAATTTTTAAATTAATATTTATTTGTGTGTGTATGTGTGTGTGTTGCATAGTGGAATACATGCACAACTACCAACAACTACAGTAAAACTTCGATTTAACGAGCCACAATTCGGCAAAATTGAAGCGTCTACTAAATGATTACACCCCCCATATTACATGGAGGTGTAAGTAGTCAACAGACGCTTCACTTAAAAAACATAATATGGGGGTGTAATCATTTAATAGACGCTTTAACACGCTTTTAATAGACACGCTAATTTAACACGCTTTTAATAGACGCCCATCGAATTGTGGTCAGTCAAATCAAGGTTCCACCTGCAATTACTATACAAGCCAAATTGTCATAATAAAAGGAAAATTACCATTATTAAATTATTTTTTTCTTACTATACCATTGGTTTATTTGAACTTTGTGATAATATGTATGTATTTACAAAATTAATTGATTTCTGAATATATTATGTACACCATTTCGCACATTGTCGACAACTGACGGTGCAATACCGATTGTCGAACTCGCGCGCTCAGATTTACTGAAGCAAAGACATCACACAGCTCCTTTTAATGTAAATAGTAAATTTCATAATAGGTTTGTCTCAATAGATTGCCTTTTCATATCATTCACATCATCTTCCTCTCTCATTTAGAAAAAGCGCGGTTGCGCCGTTTGAGGTTCTTCAACAGTGTTTTTTCAATACCCCCTTGGCCCTGGGACCCAAACGAATAATATTTACGGTTAATATTAATTTTAAGTAGATTTTTCGATAAATTCAATTGTTTTTCAAAAACTCTTTGGCAAACTGACCGGAAAATCTGTCCTAAAACCGATTTTTTACGGTTAAAAATTATTTACCTTAAGTTTGGCATACAGCCTTCAAATAAGAATTTATATTTTATCTGACTTTATTGATTATTTCAAAAATTACGTTCTTACCATAAATAATAATTCTGTTTTCAAGTAATACGTGAAAAACGAAAATACTGATACATACCATACAAATAAAAAAAATGAAAAACGGTTTTGTGTTACATACGCAATTTCCAAAATTTTAAATTTCGGTTTAAAATTAAACTGTGGGCTTGATTAAAGATTCCTTTTAATTTTAGATGAGACAGCTTGCATATTTTAAGAAAATTTATTTTATTTTGTCAAAAAGTGTATAGGCTTACGTTCGTAGCCAATTAAACTTTAGATTCGATTATCTCAATTTCAAGTTTTGTCGTTTGTAACACTTAAGTACTCGGCCGACGATATATTCATGCGACCATATCCTATCCAGATGATTCCAGATAGAATTTTTCTGGAATTTTTTTAGTTTTGTAGCCAAGATTTCATGGAACCCCGTGATTTAAGTGGAGTGCTCGTGAATCTGTAAGGCAAGATTTAAACAATTATATCCAGACGATTTGACAAAGTTTTTCTTTTTAAATCTGTCGGTTTGTAGTTAAAACTCAAATACTTCCGGTGGTATAGGTTAAGTGCCCGTGAATCGCCTATGAGGCGACATTTTATCGACTATAACCCAAGTTATTACGATAAAAAATCTCTGAAGCAGAATATAGTTCAAATAATTCCACTGAAAATTGTTTTGAATTTTTTTTAATTTAAATTTCACCTATTTCATTTTTTTGAATTGATGTTTTAGCAGTAGTACACTAAATTAAGAAGCCACGTTTAATTCGATTGCCATTTAATACACAATTAAATAACAGTTATAATTTGCGTGTGACTAAAATTCGTGTTTAAACTAAAATTAATATTTCGTGTCATGACCGAAATGGTATTGCCCTAAGTAAAAAACTAAAATTTAGATGTATGTGAAGTTGGCCCAAATGTCAGCCCAAAAAAACGCAGTGGCAACACGAAAACTATAATTTCTGTCACATATGAACTGTCAGCCCAAAAAAATCGTATGTCACGACATTTTAATGATGTCAGCCCAAAAAATAGAAATATTTTTCGTTATAGATTTTTGAATTCAGCCCAATTTTTTTTTCACGACAGTAACAATCGTGACAGTTATATCGGATACACGCAGCCCAAAATTCAAATTTTTATAGTTAAAGGAACCATGTGATCGTGTATAATAAATGTAAAACAGCCAAGAAGCAATTCTTATTATTTTCAATTGGTTAACGAAAATATTATTTTTAAGGAAGAATAATATGTGACCTCGAGTTTTAAAGACGGATATACGCAAAAATTATCGATTTTTTGAATTTAAAGGGAATTTTTTACTTTTGTTTACTATCTTCGAAATATGTAAACTTCTATTAAGAAAGTAGGAGTTTCTGGATTTTTTCAAAACTATGACGTATATCAGCCTTTGTTAATAAAAGCATCATATACAAATACGACTGGTCAATCCGTTCATTTAAATTCATTTTAATAAGCATATAGTAGTTATACACCTTCATAATGAGAACGACCTAAATTCGGCCGCTTTACGAACAACCATAATATTTAATGGAAGTTGAGATTTTCGGTGTTGGTCATCGGTCTTATTATGATTTTCGGAAAGATCTGGTTCTAGCCTTTACGAGTAAGAAGTTTCAGGAGGCTGTGGTGGGGTCCTCATACCAAGAATGGCCTATATTCGGCTGCTTTACGAACAATCATAATATTTAATGGAAGTTGAGATTTTTGGTGTTGATCATCGGTCTTGTTATGATTTTCGGACAGATCTGGTTCTAGCCTTTACGAGTAAGAAGTTTCATGGGGCTGTGGTGGGGTCTTCATACCAAGAATGGCCTATATTCGGCCGCTTTACGAATAACCATAATATTTAATGGAAGTTGAGATTTTCGGTGTTGGTCATCGGTCTTATTATGATTTTCGGACAGATCTGGTTCTAGCCTTTACGAGTAAGAAGTTTAAGGAGGCTGTGGTGGGGTCCTCATACCAAGAATGGCCTATATTCAGCTGCTTTACGAACAATCATAATATTTAATGGAAGTTGAGATTTTCGGTGTTGGTCATCGGTCTTATTATGATTTTCGAAAAGATCTGGTTCTAGCTTTTACGAGTAAGAAGTTTCAGGAGGCTGTGGTGGGGTCCTCATACCAAGAATGGCCTATATTCAGCCGCTTTACCTATTTCGAACGATAGTTTTTGTACAAAAATATACCTATTCGAATAACTTTAAAACATATACGGTAAAAATTATGTGTATTATACATTTTACTCTATTCTTTTGTTGTGTATTTATATTAATAGGAGAAAACCCGTTCATGTGTTTAGTGTTGTAAAAATGATACATTGGTCGAAAATAGGTTAAAAACATTATAACTTGCTAATACGTATATTTTAATAAAAAGTCTGTATAACGAATTTATATTTTTGTGTGTAAAAGTTTGTGACTAATATTGATTAATTGTTTTAAGCAATTGTGTGCTATAGTTTGTTACTTGTAGTGGTATTTAATATAATATTTTAACTTAAAATATTAGTGCACTTTTTTGGAATTGTTTGGCGGTTACTGTCATAAAACTTAAAGTTTTTATTTGGTATATTTTTCAGCTTAATTTAAAATTTATTTCAGAAATTTTGTGTAATAATGAAAAGAAAATCGAAAAATCAACAATCATTACAAGCAAAGCAAAATTTGCATAAATTGAATGAATCGACTGTATTCAATACTATTAGTATACTCTTTGGAGGTGATTTAACTAATGTGAAAATACCGCGTTCCAATTGCAAATTTTTTAAAAATATATGTGAAATTTTAAAAATCAAAAATAATACCACAAACCGACTAAAAATCTATCATCTATGGGATAGAAAAATAAAACCCAAATTTGTCAATTCTTTGAATATTAGTGAATTACCTAAATACCAACCAAAGAAAGATGAATCGGGGAATAATTCAAGTCTAGTGTGTTTTAGTTTAGATCAAGTAAACAATAATTCAGATAACCACATTGTTCCCTCTATGAAATTAATATACGATAAATCAGTTTACACGATAAATGAAAATGTAACTGAAGCGGAGACTAATATTATATGTCCGCCAATTTCTAGTGAGGTTTCAGATACTGATGAGCATTGTGAAATATTAAACATTGACGGTGAATATCAGAATGAATTTAAAGTTTTTACTTCTTTAGATTCATCCACGATAAATCCCAAACTGAAAGATGCAGAGAATAAAACACTTTATCTTCAATTAAATAAAGTACTAAAGATACCAACAGGAATATGGTAAAAAAATTTTAACGCGGATAATCGGACGTTTAACAAATCACTTTATACACTTGTTTTTTCCGAACTTTTGACAAATATAACCGGGTGTTTAATAAATATTAAAGATTCGACTATCAATAAAAACTCAGTTTCCCTTCGAGCATATTGCGGACATGGGTACAAGAAAACTGACTTAAAATGCCGAAAATATAAATTATCGAATAAAGATCAAGTAAAGCCCAATATATTTACAGTAGAATTTTCACAAAATAAAATTGTTCACCCTTTCATGAAAACAAAATCAGTAACCAAGTTCTTAAGAACACACTTAAAAAGAAAATTACTTAAAACTTCGGTGGAGAAATTTTCAGAATCATTGTTTAAAGAAGAAGACACTGACTTTGTACATAAAACGAAAACAGTTCGAAAATGTAAAAGTGTCGATGTCTTGCGAAAAATAAAGTCAAATGCTTTAAAAGAACAAGATCACGATTCAGACGACATCCTCGATATCTTTAAAGAAATCCAGATTCAAAAACTGAAACAGTCTAGTCAATATATACAACGATTATCGTTATCTCCGTTTTACGTCATATCATATAGTAAAATGCAGCTGGACATGCTAAAAATGGCAAAAAAACAAATGGAAGGGAAAGAGTTAGTTGCTTATATGGAAGCTACGGGAGGACTCGTTCGGCCTCCAAATAAGGAATCGCCAACGGTTTATTATTATACAATCATTATACCAATAAAATCAAATTCAAATGACCCGTCTGATCCATTTCCCATTTTGAATTTTGTGAGCGCTAGTCATACTTTCGAGACGATTTTGACCGCCCTAAATAGTTTTAAATTTTTTTTGACAGATGAAACAAAGGTATGGCCTTTATTTAACGTGGTAGTAACGGATTTTAGCTATCCACAAATTAACGGAGCGTTGAAAAGTTTTAATGATTTGAACATTGTTCAATATTTAAAACTTTGCCATCAGCACATTACAATGTTTAATAACAAATTTTCACAATTTGTGAAGGTCCATCTTTGCTGCGCTCATTTAATGAAGAACATAACACGTGACATAGACGATCATTTCCGGCCTTCAACAAATCACAGTAAATATGTCAAAGAAATTATAGCGACATTTTTTATTATTAAAAACTATAATCAATTAAAAATCATATTTGGTTATTTTGTAATTTTATTAAATTCAAAATATACTGACAAAAACACGGTGGATGCTTTTAATGCGATAATTAAAAAATCTTTACAAGTTGGAATGAGTAATGTTGAAAATTCTAATACAGCTAATGAGACTACAATCGATACTCATGAATTAAGCTCGAAGACGATTTACGAGCAAAGTCCATTTTTTCAAGATTTTTATGAAATTTCGAATTAGTTTATTGCAGAAGAACGTCCTGTAAATAACTTTTACAACCCAACATTTTTAGATAAGTTTACTAAAAAGTATATTACTTACCTTCCTATGTGGTCGCAATTGCTCATTAAAAACGGTAGGTTAAGCAATAGCCATGTCGAAAATTACTTTTCCATTTTAAAAAGAAGATGTCGCGAAGCATCGAATTTAGGCAAACTTCCAACGAAATGCCTTAGAATCTTTAAAGAAATAAATGAAAGAAATTTATTTATCTATCAAAGATACACATCCAAAATTCCTAAAAGATCACTCAAAAATTGGTCATTAAATACGAATATGAGTGAAATGACCTTATTACAGAGTTTAAAAGAAAAGGAAATTTGGAAAAAGAAAAATGTTAGTATTAACATCAAATCGAATTTTGACTTAAAAAAGATACGTAACTTTGAACAAAAATCGCATGACGAGAAATGTGTAATTACAAATAATTTACTGATAAAATCTAAATCCATTTCTCCAGCAAAAACACACAAATGTGAGGAAACGAAACCGTCTGCAATTGGGTTTTTAAAAAATGGATCTATGGATGGAAGTTCAACGTATAAGAATACATGTGCGTTCGACTCGTTTGCCCAATGTCTCTTAAACGTTCGTTTTGTAAAACAAAATATTTATAATACAGAATTATACCCAATACATAAACTAATAAATGCTATGTGTCTAGGAAAAGACCCGAAGTATTTGCAAAAACTAAGACACGACGCATTGTTCGAAATTAAAAGAGACTTAAGATACGATTTTGGACTCTCTACAAATTGCGAATGTAACATACGCTAGTATCGGATTTTATCTTAAAAAGAGAACCTAGTCTCACAGGAGAATTTTATTGTCCCAGCTGTTCAAAACAGTCAACCGAGAATCTCCCATACATTCAAATAAATGTAGAACTGCTAGAAGAACTGGGAATTCAAAATTTAGCGGATTGCATCATTCCAGTCCCGCCGAAGAAGTGTTGTAATCAAACATTGGTGGCTCAAAAAGTTAATCTAAAACCATTTGTCGCCCTAAACACCGAATATTTAAAAAGTCACACTCAGCCGATGGTTGCATTAAAAGACATTCCAATAACACTATTATTGGGCGAAAAAAAATTTAATTTGAATTCTATCGTTAATTACAATGCAGAGCTGAAGCACTATACGGCCTATTGTAAACAAGAAAATTATTGGGATCAATTCGATGATCTGAAAAGCACCATTATTAAAATAAGAAATGATAATCACAAAGTAAAACCTCATTTAGTATTATATACAATGCATTAAGCATGTCTTCATTACTTGAATTATATAAGAATAAAAAATTAAAAAAATAAAAAAAAATTAAAAAAATAAAAAACAAAAAAAAAATATAAAAATCCAAAAAACAAAAAAAAAAATCTAAAACAAAAAATCTAAAAAAAAAATTGAAATATTAGGTGTTCAAGTGGAAACTCGGCTCTAAAGTTGGTTGCGTTAAAATATACTTGAAAGTCTAGGTGGAGTAAAACAAAACAAACTCTAAATTCCTCGCAGAACAGTTACGAGTTACTCACCAAGCAATACCACGTCGATTGCATGCAATGGGGAAAATGTAGAAGGAAGGAAATTGGGTTCCTCATAAATTGACCGAAGAAAACAAAAATCGAAAAGTTAGATTTGCATGAATTTCCTTTCTCGGTACAAAAGAAAGAAATTTTTACACAAAATCATTGCCGGTAATGAAAAGTGGATTTTATACGATTATTCTAAACGCAGGAAACCATGGGCTGATCCAGGCCAGCAATCAACATCAGTTGCAAAAATAAATATTCATGACAGGAGAGTGTTACTGTACACCTGGTGGTAATGGAAAGTAGTAATTTACTACCAGCTTCTGGAACCTGGACAAACTATTACAGCTGAACGCGACCAAGCTCAATTGATCAAATTAGGTATGTTTTGCAGCAAAAAGACAATTTACGGACCAAAGGCAGAACTTGATATTGCTGCATCATAACACTCGTCCACTTTCAGTAAAATCAACCCAGAAACTCATTTTCTTCTTAGGGTGGGGAGTTTTACAGCAAACGGCGTACAGCATCTCTAGACTTGGCTCGCTCTAACCATTTATTCAGATCGATCTCGTCATATTTGAAAGACTACTGATTCACGAAAGTTGAAGATGTGCAAAAATGGCTCGATGACTATTTTGCTTCGAAACAACGTATTTTCTATCACGAAGGTATTCATCATCTACCTGGTAAATGACAAATAACCATAGATAATAATGGCGAATATTTCGATAATTAATCTTTGTAACAATTATAGTTTCAATAAAGTTGAATTTGATCGAAAAAACCCGAGTTTCTATTTGCAAACCTAATATATAAAAAGCAGCACCCGACTTTATTTTAAAATGAATGTACACATTGTAAATCTCGAATACATCATACTTGATTTCTAAGGTGAGAAATAAAACTTACTAAAATTTTAGTACAAGCTTTTGTTAGGTCAAAAATCTTCATTCCTACTCTTTGACTACTCTTCTGGAACACTTAATCTATAAATTTATTAGAATCTTATAGTTATTAGTCGGCTTTCGTAAATTGTTAACCTTTCAACATTGCAAAAGTTAAAAAACAGTCACAAAGGTGTCTACTCCTAGAACACCGTTTTAGCCAAATTTTGGAAAAGACTGACAAAGTTTAAGACCGATCAATCAATCTGTCTGAAAAACATCTTCGCTTAAATTTTAGACTGATTTCATAGCAAATTATAATTAGAATAATTTTGTTTATAATAATTTTTTGAAATATTTGGGAAAAACTATAAAAATCGAGAAAGTTTTAATTAGGAGTAGCTACCAATTACGGTTCACAGACTTCCTCTACATTCCACTCAATAATATAGTTGTTCGTAAATCGGCCGAATATAGCCATTCTTGGTATGAGGACCCCACCACAACCTCCTGAAACTTCTTACTCGTTAAGGCTAGAGCCAGATCTGTCCGAAAATCATAATAAGACCGATGACCAACACCGAAAATCTCAACTTCCATTAAATATTATGATTATTCGTAAAGCGGCCGAATATAGGTCATTCTTGGTTTGAGGACCCCACCACAGCCTCCTGAAACTTCTTACTCGTAAAGGCTAGAACCAGATCTGTCCGAAAATCATAATAAGACCGATGACCAACACCGAAAATCTCAACTTCCATTAAATATTATGGTTATTCGTAAAGCGGCCGAATATAGGCCATTCTTGGTATGAGGACCCCACCACAGCTTTCTGAAACTTCTTACTCGTAAAGGCTAGAACCAGATCTGTCCGAAAATCATAATAAGACCGATGACCAACACCGAAAATCTCAACTTCCATTAAATATTATGATTGTTCGTAAAGCGGCTGAATATATGCCATTCTTGGTATGAGGACCCCAACACAGCCGCCTGAAACTTCTTACTCGTAAAGGCTAGAACAAGATCTTTTCGAAAATCATAATAAGACCGATGACCAACACCGAAAATCTCAACTTCCATTAAATATTATGATTGTTCGTAAAGCGGCTGAATATAGGCCATTCTTGGTATGAGGACCCCACCACAGCCTCCTGAAACTTCTTACTCGTAAAGGCTAGAACCAGATCTGTCCGAAAATCATAATAAAACCGATGACCAACACCGAAAATCTCAACTTCCATTAAATATTTTGGTTATTCGTAAAGCGGCCGAATATGGGCCATTCATGGTATGAGGACCCCATTACAGCCTCCTTAAACTTCTTACTCGTAAAGGCTAGAACCAGATCTGTCCGAAAATCATAATAAGACCGATGACCAACACCGAAAATCTCAACTTCCATTAAATATTATGGTTATTCGTAAAGCGGCCGAATATAGGCCATTCTTGGTATGAGGACCCCACCACAGCTTTCTGAAACTTCTTACTCGTAAAGGCTAGAACCAGATCTGTCCGAAAATCATAATAAGACCGATGACCAACACCGAAAATCTCAACTTCCATTAAATATTATGATTGTTCGTAAAGCGGCTGAATATATGCCATTCTTGGTATGAGGACCCCAACACAGCCGCCTGAAACTTCTTACTCGTAAAGGCTAGAACAAGATCTTTTCGAAAATCATAATAAGACCGATGACCAACACCGAAAATCTCAACTTCCATTAAATATTATGGTTGTTCGTAAAGCGGCTGAATATAGGCCATTCTTGGTATGAGGACCCCACCACAGCCTCCTGAAACTTCTTACTCGTAAAGGCTAGAACAAGATCTGTCCGAAAATCATAATAAGACCGATGACCAACACCGAAAATCTCAACTTCCATTAAATATTATGATTGTTCGTAAACCGGCTGAATATATGCCATTCTTGGTATGAGGACCCCACCACAGCCACCTGAAACTTCTTACTCGTAAAGGCTAGAACAAGATCTTTTCGAAAATCATAATAAGACCGATGACCAACACCGAAAATCTCAACTTCCATTAAATATTATGGTTATTCGTAAAGCGGCCGAATATAGGCCATTCTTGGTATGAGGACCCCACCACAGCTTTCTGAAACTTCTTACTCGTAAAGGCTAGAACCAGATCTGTCCGAAAATCATAATAAGACCGATGACCAACACCGAAAATCTCAACTTTCATTAAATATTATAGTTGTTCGTAAAAGCGCCCGAATATGGTCATTCTCAATATGAAGGTGTGTAAGAATTATATGCATATTAAAATGAAACCGATTGACTAACCGTATATGAGGCGTTTACTTACAAAGACCGACATACGTCATAGATTTTTAGTTAAGGAAAATTCCAAAAACCTCGATTTTTTTAATAGAAGTTTACATATTTTGATAGTTAGTAAACAAAAGGAGAAGTTCAATTTTAATTCGAAAAACGATAATTTTGGTGTATTTCAGACTTTGAAACTTGAGGCCACGTATTATTGTTCTTTAAAAATAATATTTTCATGAACCAATTAAAAATAATAAGAATAGCTTCTTGGCTGTTTTATAGATTTCAACAAGTTATAAAAAAATTGTGGTTACTTCAAAATTCTATAACGACAAACATTTTTGTTTTTTGGGCTGATATCAATAAAATGTCGTGATATACGATTTTTTTGGGCTGACAGTTCTTACGTGATAGCAACTATAGTTTTTATGTTAAAAAATCATTTTCATTTAAAGCATGAACATGTTTGATTTAAATGTGTATATTTTTTATTTTATTATTATTATAATTTTATAAATTTAAAATACAATTATATTATTTATATTCATTTCATTCAAATTCATATTTAATCTTTGAATTTATGTGATGTTCAATGCTTCTTCAGTTTTCTGTCATGATAGTTATCAAAATAGATGACGGTATTGCCAGCGGCAAAAAATATAATTTTTTGGGCCAGAATTTTGGGCCAACTTCACAAAAGTAAATTTAGGACTAAAAATTCGGGTTAGCTTCATGAAGGTTAACTGGTCGAGGTTTTGTTTTGGCCAGGTTGTTGTACTATTTATCGTCTGGTAATTAAAATAATGTTTGATGCCTCAAAGTACAAAAATTAAGATATTTCTTAGTAACGACAGAAGTTCGGGTTTGCAACTATCGAACCTTTTTAAAACGGTTCAATTTGTTCTTTTAGAAAGAAGCAGATGGGACTAATTTGGATGATGGCCAAGTCTTGATGCAGCATTTTTATCGAATTTCTATCCAAGCGGTTCGGAGGATATTTACGGATAATCACCAACCAACGCGCAATTATTAAGTACCACAACCATAATAAATATATGTAATATATGATGTAAAAGCATACCTGTAGTTTCCAACAACAACACGATCTTATTATTTATAATTTACTATAATTTACTATTTATAATTAACAGCAATTTTTACAATACCATCGAGTTTCGGGTTCTTAAATAGACTTATTTCATGTTAATAAATACTTTTGGTAGGTTCTTAGTATGAAATATAAAAATTAAACGTAAATCATAAGTGGACAAATTAGACTGTTACTGAACAAGTAATTGGTTAACAATTTAACATACCTACACTACCATATTCATGTCAGAAAATGAAAACATAAATATTACCCTAATAATGTGCTAATCTCTAAAGATTTGCAATAAAATTAAGATCTAATGCAACAAACAGTAATTAGTCTTGCTGTTGAAAATCTACTTTTTCTTAAAATTTGTAAATTTGTATTTAATCTTTTTATAAATGAGAAAACATTTATTCTACAGATTTAAATCGAAATATAAATTAAAAGCTCTTAGAAGTGTTAAACATGAAAAGGAGAATTATGTAATATGTATATGCACAGAGAATTTTTTAACTTATGTATGTTCGTATGTAAAATATGTATGTGAAGAAACTGATTTTTCAACACATACCTGGCTTTCCTTTCATTTGACATCAATTATTCTACAATATATATAATCTTACTTTGCATTCATGGTTTATTCGAGTCTGGAAACTTATGCACTCGTACATGTCTTACGAGAATAATCTGCTCAATTTTTAAATTTTATTTTATTCCTTTGTCAACATTTTAATTTGGACATGTTGTAATTTTGGTAATACCAAGCATCAAAAAAGTAAGATTACCAGTTTGGTTTTCATGTTTCCGATCTTGGCACTTACGGACGTATAATAATGAAAATGTAAGAGAGTTCATTTTAAATTCAACAAACAAGAATAGTTTTGAGAATTTTTTTGTTTTTAATTAAAACTTAATAAGTGAAAATAAAATACCAACTACTATATACATAATATAGTTTCGAATACACTAACAGTTTTTTTGCAACTGTTTGCCTTTGTGTAATTTCCATAAAAGCACGTTTTTGTTCCAGTTCAAAAGTTAAACAATGGAATTTTGTCGAAGGAGAAACATTCTTGTTGTAATTAGAAAACTTGTCCGATTTTTTGTTGTTGTTATACCGGTATAGCGCCAAAACTAAAGCAAATCGATATTTCTACCAATGTATATGAAAATTATTCGAATTTTTGGTTGTCGTAAAGTACAAATATTCACTTTTTTTGAGTTCGATTGCTGTATGCAGAAGATGCATATGTTAAGCAAAATTCTCGTGTTATGCGTTTTAGAGCCAAGCTAAAAAATAGCTGAATTTAAACTTTGTTTAATTATAAATTGGTATCCCTTGAAATTTATGTAATTGTATATCAGCCGTAATGGCTGATTCGATTCAAATTAAACATTGATTTATTTAAAATACATCCCTAGATGGCCACAATTACAATGAATGATCTGGTTTTGGAAAAGATCCGGAGGCAAGGATTGAAATTGAGTCGTTGCGGCTGCACTACTCACAACATTTTTTAAAGATGATGAAAGGCAAACCATTGGGTTTTCGACCCCAATGATTGTACTATCCATGTTCTATTTATCATCAATCAAACAAAATTTTGCAGATTGTTGAGAATGTACGTTCCCTGTGTTCGGTTGAAATTCTGTGTTTGTATAGGAAATAAAACACCAATGGTATGCGAAGCTGCTGTGCAAAATCAGATTTACTTGTGTTCAAATTTTAGTAATTGATAAATAGTTTGAGGTTTTAACCAGACAAAAGGTTTGCTTAACTGCAATTGAATCCTTCCTTTACTGTGAAACCTCAGTAAATATTTAAAAATAAATAATTACAAGATGTTGTTCATATAAAAATATTATTGTGGTTTTAAGTTTGCGTTACAAAATTTGGCAAGATCATTAGCTTTCGGGTATATAAGAGGCTGTTACCGACTACGAAGAAAACCTAGGAGCTACATGTGCTCGAAAACAACGCACAGAAGAATTTGTGAAATTTGTCTCACCAAAAACGCAGAATACATATAAAAATCCAATGTGCAATTTTTAGTAGAACATGAATTAGTAAAACGAAAATTTATCCGAAATAACTACAGTCAGTCACAAAATCATACATACACCTCTACAATTTGCTAAATCGTGATAAATGAAACGAACTACATATTGTCATATTATTTAAATAATATATTAAACAAAGAAAATTTTGATTGGACAAAAAAAAATTATTTTTCAAATTTTATAAAATTTATATCACAAAATTCTAAATGCAGTTGTTCGTTTTTATTTATTCCTGAATTATTGCAAAGTACCGTTATATTGTTTATGTAAACACCAAGCCACGCCTATCGACACTTTCAGTATTAATTTTGCATTCGTCTTGAGTGAGAAATATTTTTCGTCTTTGGCATTAAAAAACCGTGCGTCGAACGGAATTGTCTATCGGCATACATAACATAAGAAGTTTTCAAAATAAAGAACGATCTGTGCCACTATTCTGGTTTTCCCTGGAAATAGAGAAGTGGGAAAAATATTTTCATAGCATTTTTGTCTAAATTATATTTTTGTGGCCTACTGTTGGAATTAGTCTGGTGTACCTTGTTAAAGTTAGTCGAAAGTTGCCAGCTGAACTTGAAAAAATCGATAATGCAGATAGCGTCCTGACTAGTTCAGCCGAAAGTTCAACAAATTATATATTAAATTGAACTATTCCAGGCGAAAGTGATTAATCTAAAAAATCAATCGAAAACATATACTTTATTATAACAAACAACAATTAAAATGTTCAATTTAACCGATATAAATTTATTGTTTCGTATCAAATTGTGAAATATTGTTTCTTCACTTCCTCTGGCAATAAAATTGTTTATCATTCGAGATTACGCCAGATTGACACCAATCACTATGCCAGTTCAAAAGTCCATTACAACAAATGGATTCTGAGTGAAGGGTTGGGGTGGGTCTGATGGTGGTGAAATTTCGGTTTTATCCTTTTTTCAACGTTAAAATCGTTCTTCATTCGAGATTTTGGCATATAGACACCAATCTCACTTTGCCGATTCGATAGCTCATTACCATAGGTAGATTCTGAGTATAGGGTTGGGGTGGGTCTGATGGGGTTATAGGGGTGAAATTTGATTTTCCCCATTTATCGTCGATAAAACCGTTCGTTATTCGAGAATTTGGCATATAGACACCAATCTCACTATGCCGATTCGATAGCCCATGAACATAGGTAGATTCTGAGTATAGGGTTTGGGTGGGTCTGACGGGGTTATAGGGGTGACTGCGTCTCATGGCTATTCTATTCATGTCTGTTATTGACATTTTCTTTATACTGTTAAAGTTAGCCAAAAGTTTCCAGCCGAAAGATAATGCAGATATTGTCTTGAATACAGCAAAAATCAGTCATTAACTCAAATCAAGGATCGGGTTATATCATCCGGGTGAAGGGGAAATTATTTAAGTTTATAGGAATTCAAAAATCAATAGAAGCGAGAGTATAAAGAGAGTTTAACTTTCGGCTGAAATATTCAAGACACTATCTGCATTATTTTTCGGCTGGCAACTTTCGGCTAAATTTAACAAGGTATTTTCTTTTAGAAAATGATGATTTATTTGTAACTTTTAAATCTTTATTGCTAGCATTTTTCAGTTTGAATATTGAAGTTAATCTTCTTTATCGATACAATATGCATTATCGACATTTTAAAATATTTTCAACTGGTATAACAAAATTAATATCTGCATTACCATTTTTCGACTAGGGTGGCAAATGCACTATCTGCATTACCGTATTTCAGCTGGGATAGCAAATGCACTATCTGCACTACCATCTTGTGGGTGGAAATTTTTGGCTAACTTTAACCGTATGTCTTGCGTAAATATTTTCGAAACAAATTTGATTGGGAAACTTATGTTCCACAAAATTTTTATAGCGAAATATAATTCATAATATATCTTGTTTCAAAAATATATACACCAAACTAATTCCAACAGTAGGCCAAAAAAATATAATTTAGACAAAAATGCTATGAAAATATTTTTCCCACTTCTCTATTTCCAGGGAAAACCAGAATAGCAACATTGGGCATCCTAATAAACTTAATGCACAAGATGTTTGAAGCATAATTAACAAAATGGCATCCAATCCGAGGATTAGTGCCCCATAAATAGCGGTTGTGATTCGGAATATCACTGGCAAAAATGCTTATCCCGATGCTCAAACGAAGGGTTTAATGGATAAGTACCAAGGAAAAAATCATTTATAAGCCTAGTGTATAAGCAGAAAAGGCTTTGATTTGAAAGAATAATACGTTAATGAAGAAACTGCATTTTAAAGAAAAGTACAATATTAATGATAATATTTGAAATGATAATATTTTATACAGCTGGGTACCATGTGTCTTAAATATACAATAGTAGACATTCGTTTAAACGCAATATCATTTTTGAAGTAATCGTAGAAATGAAAAATTTTGTAATATTAAAAATTAAAATTATTTATTGTATTTATTATTATATACGTTCTACTTATATTTTTTCAAAAAACAATTTCATTAAGGATAAAAAAAATAAAAGATATGAATTTTATGGGGACATTCCTTTAAACGCAGTTAATCATCTTTATTGTAATACAAAGAACAAATGTCCGAATAGCCCATTTTTAATATTTTGTATTTAATCCCTTATTCATAATAACGGAGAAGATTCTGTTATGCATTGATTCAATCAGATTTTTCAGCAGCGATGGCTCTATTTCCTCCCAACTCCGCTTGATGCACAAATTTAATTCCGCCACGCTCTCAAACTGACGTCCGTTGGTATATGCTTTGCCAGCAAGGACAATCCACAAATTCTCAATAGGATTTAGATCCGGTGAGCATGCTGGCCAGTTTAGAAGTTGAATTTCTTTTCGTTGAACCCACTCTCTCGCAACTTTTGATACGTGGATCGACGCGTTATCCTGTTGAAATATCCAATTTTGTTCCGAGTCATCATAATAACTGATTAGAACATCTTCTAAAAGATCAATATAATTGTTGGAACTCATCCATGTGGAAATAAAAGATATCAGAAGTTTGCCGCTATAAGTAAAGGCACTCCACACCATAACGCTTCCACCTCTTAAATTCTTTTTTGATCTTTTTACCTTAAAATTTCTCAAATCGTGCAATAACAGCAATAGCAGTCAGGACCGTCCAAGTTGAACTTCTTCTCGTCTGAAAAAAAATACGTTCCACCATTCGTCTTTCCAGGTCATATAATTTTTTGCGAAAGTCAACCTAGCCTCTTTGTGCCTAGCCGTACCTTTGTTAGTTTCGGGAATCCCTTGATTTTGTGGACAGATTCTATTCGTCTTTAATCTGTCTCGCAGTAAGCCTGTATTTGGTTGCCATCATTCGAATTTTTCCTTTTTGGCGAGCAGTTAGCTTGGTGTTGCCTCGAGTTTTCCTTTCGAACCTATAATTTTCTCCTTTTTTGAGTAAATTCCGAATCACTGTTTCCGATCTTCCAATTTTTTTGCATTTTGCCGATTCGAATCACCCTGCATCTTGAAACAGTTGATCATCAAAATTTCCGAATCACTCAGTCGTTTTGCTTTACCCATTTCTAAAAAAAAACACTTATATTTAAAATCTTCACATCGTGCTTCGTAGACACAACACACGATTGGTTATGGTTTTCGTTCGACGACAGAAGAATGTCCCGAGGCCATATTTATCATGTGCCTTCAATTTATATACGGGATTATGGTAAAGCGTTTGTGGTTGGTATAGTTTTCGCGAAAATGACACGGCCCAAACATGGTACCCAAATACTGCGCTATTCCGAAAAAATGCAGTACCATGCCAACGCAATGGCGAATTCTGTTTAATGTTCCCAGTGGGTGATATGCATAAAAAACATATTATCGCGACGAAACAATACGACCGTACCAAACCGAACTCGAAATTAGCTCTGATGCCTGCTCATCAGATTTATTCTTAATATGGTCACTCATTTTGGTGCATCGTTTAACGCCCGAATGGCCACTAAATAATTTATCCGCGTCGGATATGATCCAGGAACGGTTTGAAATTGTTGTGATACTCGAGGGTAAAGTCGAGTCGACGGGACAAACCGTATTTGAATATGGAAATATTGTGGGGACATCGTTTCAATCCGGTTGTGTCGTACAATAAAGATCGGCAGGGTTAGGAAATTGACTATTCGACGCACTTCGATACAACATTGCACTTGGTTAAGGAGTTACACGAATTCTATAAAATTCATGATGAGCTGCGAAGTGCTTGCTTATTTTATATTCATTTTATTTTTATATTGCTTTTATATTTTTATATGGTTTTTTATTTATATTTTACAGCGACAGCTGATGACAATAGTAAGTTAATGATTTAAAAAAAAAAACGCGTATTTGAATTTCATTTATCTTTGATAAAAGTGTATCAAATTTACGTCTTAAAAAATTTTCTTAATCATTTATTTACCAAAAATTCAATAAAATGTATTCACGTGACTGATTATTTAGTCACCAGTCAGCTGGTTTATCTCTATTTTGCAAATTTTAGTGGTGTATGTAGACTTTTGTGACTGACTATAGAGATAGAGGTGAAAATAGACTATTTTTGTTTAAGTATTCACAAGTCGCTTTTTTTAAAATTTTTGTGTCACTTTATTGTAAATTCGAAAATGGCTTAAAAGCATAAAACTCGTTTTAACAAAATTAGTTTTTCAACTAAAATTGTGTAAATGTAATTAAGACGTTATTTCAAATTAATTTGGAGCAAACACCGAGACTTATCTGTGATTAGGCTTTTTTTCACTATTTGCCGTATGCACTTGGCGAAACACACTCACACTTAATAAACACATTTTAAAAAAATTATATTGCTTCAATCCCGGCTACTTCAAAGGTCTTCGCATTTGAATTGCAGTAGTGCCTACCTACACCCTCTTTCTGCGGTCATCAGTATGCTATTATAAACGACAGCTATATACATTTAATATGACAATCCATAAACTTGAGATATGAATAACTATTTTTACACATATAAATTATTATATCTATAGGTACTCCTTATTGTTACATGTTACGGCACAAGGGAATTGCAAATCGAGATGGTAATGAAGTGGCTTCCTGCCTGTATGAGCATCTAAAGATATTACCTGCAACGGTTAAGAACATTACATTTTATAGTGACTCGTGTACGGGGCAATAAGAACTCGTATGTAGTGCTGATGTTTGCTATTTTTGCATCGGTAACAAATGAAATAGACACAATTGACCATAAATTTTTGAAACCGAGGCATAGATAGTCACATGGAGTGCGATAGCGATCACTAGGGCAACCAAAAATATGCTCTTAAAAATAGGTTTTAGGGGTATATCCTCTATCCGGTCGCAAATTATTTAATTGCGAGGCGAAATATGGTTACTATATTTATGTTGCCATGCCAATTAACACATTTTTTTTAAATTTAAATTTGTTTCCCGATTGTAAAGAAGAAATACTCGACCTCAGAAAATGCGTAACAGTCTTTTCGTGTATTTCTACTTTACAATCGCAAAACAAATTTAAATTTCAAAAAAATGTGTCAATTGACATGGCAACATAAATATAGTAACCATATTTCGCCTTGCAATTAAATAATTTGCGACCGGATAGAGGATATACCCCTAAAACCTATTTTTAAGAGCATATTTTTGGTTGCCCTAGCGATCACACTTATTTTTTTTTTTTTTTTTGTAACTGTTGCCAAAGGCTTTATTCTTGAATCTTTCTTTATACGAAATTAACAAGAAGTGTGAAATTCTTAAAAACTATATTTTATTTTAGATTAAGCCTTAACCTATGTTAATGCTTAATATCATTATGCATTATTATTATTAAATTATTATTATTTACTTAATTTTAGTGTGTTAGCTCATCATGCACGTAATTAATAGATTATATTTCTCAGTTAATTAAATCTAGAGGATCTGCCCTGCGCAGCCGTCTGTATTTCGGTTGCCTTAGTAGTTCTCTAGCTAATTCGATAGGGTGTGATTCCAGTTTCAGTTGGTACTTTAGACTGCATGATTTAATTGTCTCTTTAACAGTTTTGATTCCTAAATCTCTATGGATGTTGCTGATGAGACTTATTGGTCTGTACGACGAGACTTGGGTTTGGTCTTTTTAAATTTCTTGCTGCCATCCATAGTGAGTAATCGTTTTTTCTGTTGCTTCGGGAGCTCACTTAGGTAATTCTGTATTCCTAAATTTTGTTCTTCCCGTATTGCTTCTCTCAGAGCTTTTAATAGCTCTATTTAATTTCCATTTATCCAAAGGAGATCGGTGAAGCTGCCATAGCCGCCGAATTGACCGCTTCTCTGCCAATAATTTTTGAATGTTACTTGAAAGCCTTGTGTTATTTTCGGAATTTTTGTTCATAGTAGCTTTTTTTGCAGCCATTTCCATTATTTGACTTAAGTTTTCTATCGCGGCATCAATATCTTCTGGTGTGCAAAGTGGAACATTGAGATGACAATTCACATTTACTATGTTTCTATAGAGAACCCATTTCGTTAGTTTGTTTGTTAAACGTTGGGGTATTTCAGTTTTTAATGCTTGGGTACTTAGTGTTACTATTATTGGTGAGTGATCTGTTGGTAAATCATAACAGTCAACGACTTGAGCATTGTTGCGTGCTATTCCTCGTATTACACAGAAATCTATTAAATCAGGAATTTTCTTTCTATATCTGCAGGCCAATATGTGGGATGTCCAGATGATAAAAAATCTAGGTTTTTCTCGTTTATTGCTTCGTAAAGTTGCTTGCCCTTGGGTGACGTCAACCTCGAACCCCATTGCACATGTTTAGCGTTTTAATCACCCCTTGCTAGAAATTTGATTCCCAATTGATTGAAGTAATCGATAAATTGTTGTTTTTTAATTGCGTGTTTCGGTAGGCAGTAGTCAGCTGATATTAAAAATTTCCCAGACCATTCTTCCAAACTGATAGTTGTAGTTTGAATGTGATCTTTAGCATATTTTTGGAGCTCGTAGTGCTTTAATCTTTTTTTTATTAAGACTGCAATGCCGCCGTGTGCTTTTTCATCCGGATTAATGGTGTCATAAACGGAATAGCCGGTAATATTAAAAAAAATTTGTTTTGTGAAGTGTGTTTCAGATATTAACATGATGTCTATATTTTGTTCGATAAAAAAGGTTTATTCCTCAGCTTTATGTAGCGAAAGCCCGTTGGCATTCCAAATAGCTAGTTTTAGAAATGTCATTTTTGATTTTTGACTATAATTTGCATAAGCGTATTCATATTTTGCATCATCATGCTCATTTGTCTTTCCATCATCATCATGAAACTTTGAATGGTCTCGGTTAATTTATTTACCATGGTATGAATGTTTAGTTCTTCCTCATTAACATGAACTTTTGGTTTCGGTTTGTTACCTTTTAGAATACTTGCGTAAGAAACACCTGGACCTGGCTGTGCAAAACTGCTGGCAAACATCTCCAAGTTATCATTTTGTGTATTTGCATTCGTTATTTTGGTGACTATTGTATTTTTTGGAAACACGGCCCTCTGATTAAATTGAACGTTGAGCATTCGTTGCTCAGCTCTCATTTTAGGGTTTATTTTTCGTTTTAAGTCCAGATACACTGCGCAACCCCTATAGTTTGCAGTATGATGTTCGCCGCAGTTATTACAACGTAACACAGATGGGTCATTGCGAGATACTGTTAAAGTTAGCCAAAAGTTTCCAGCCGAATGATAATGCAGATAGTGTCTTGAATACAGCAAAAATCAGTCATGAACTTAAGAATTTACGAATTTAGCATCGGGTTATATCATTCTGGTGAAGGAGAAATTAATTCAGTTTATATGAATTTAAAAATCGATAGGAGCGAGAGTATAAAGAGAGTTTAACAAATAGTCAAGGCACTATCTGCATTATCTTTCGGCTGGCAACTTTCGGCTAACTTTAACAAGGTCATTGCGAGACTTGTCACACTGTTTGGAGTCGTGGAGTTCACCGTAAATAACACAAACTTCATTCAAGGTGCAGTATGCTTTTGTGTGTTCATATTCCTGGCACTTTATGCATTGGACTGGTCCAGACCTCTTCTTAGGTTCTTCAATTACTATTTTACGATGTAACAAATATTTTAATTTGTAAATCTTGTGAACTCCTTTTGACTTTTCTTCCTCTGGCTCTAGTTCTAAACGGAACATTGGTTGAGGTACCTTCTCGCGGTTTACTATATTACCAATAGATTTGACATGGAAACCTTCCACAGCAAGCGCAGCTTGTATGTCGCTAAAATCTACGTATAGCTTTCAATTCCTCTTAGCACAACAGTCAGCCCTTTTTGACTTTTTAGCTGGTATGTGTAATATTTTTTACCAACTTCATCAAAATATTTAACTAGAGCTCTAAAGCCAGCGATTTCGAATGTTTGAATCTTTGTTTCATTTATGTTACCTCTTTTGAGCGGGGCAATATAAAATTTAGAATCTGTTAATGTTGCGATGTTATTAACCAGATCATTATTAGATGCTTCCCTTAAATAAATCAGTAGCGGTTTCTAATTTTTCAAAGTCGGCGCTGCGTTGAGGTCAACGACCTCTAAACTAGAGAATCGGTTGTTAAGAGGTATTTGATTAACACCTTGTTCAGACCGTGTCACTTTGCTCCTGCCAGCAAACTGGGCAGATCTCGGGCTACGTTTTCTTTTAGATTGAACAGTGATATATCTATCCAATCCCATTTGCACTAGATTATTTTCACACTGACAACGGTCATTTGAGTTCATCGCACTGAGTTCATTGCTATTGTTTTCATTTAGCATTGTTAAATTCGCTGATACTAGGTTTTGATTTTTATTTTTAAACTGCGGTATAATTAATTCTGTTGAAGAAGCACTTTTAATCATAGGCATAGGTGATTTCTTTGGGCTGTGTTGAACTTTGCCCACTTGATATGCACTTGCACTTGCAATATTTTCTACATGAGACTAGTTCAAGTTTGTTGTAGATTGTGTTCGGCGTCCGATGTTAGAAGAAGTCTTTTTTGGGGAAAATAGCCCCTTCATGTTTACATCATCACTTAATCACTTATCAAGTTACACGTTTATATTAGTTTTTTTGCACCGTGTGTATTTAATTATAAAACCATTCACACGATTGAAAAAATCGATAAAACAAAATAAAAAGCACTAACACTGCACTTATCGCTTGTTTTATTTTACGTCCGAACCTCACGACAGTAAAATTGAAACTCACACTTAATTATGCGAAAAAAAACGAACAAACATACCGATTCATCACACGCGGGACTGGTATCAGTTCATAAGAAGTACCGGCGAGAGGAAACGCTGTCTGGTTTATGAAATATCACAGAGTTCAATCAAAGACTACGGTCTCATACCTAAAACGAAATGCTCTTTTCGAAAAGTTAACGAAGATAACGAACGAGCAATCTGGCACAAAATTAAATGGTTGCGTTATACGAAATTGTTTGGCAAATTTATTACAAAAATTCTAACGAAGTCGACGAACCATTTATAAAGTTATAAATATTCGCAAAAGAGGTTTTAACATAGCTAACATATACAGATGTGCCCTGAGACAGATGTGTTCATGCTTTTAAAATGGAACTATGTGATGAAAACATGCCTGCTTCCATACTAATTTAACAGAGGATGACAATGAAGAGTCGACCTAAGATGTATGCACTATAAGAATCATGAACCTACCTTTATAATTTTGATAAGTTTTAGTTATATTTTAATTGAACAATTTTTCTAAGATATAGAATTTCCATTTAGGTATATAAAAATGTTTATCCCTGCGGAGTTTTTTGTTCGATTTATTTTGTCATTAATAAAATTGAACTTCGCAAGTCTTAATATGTTTTTGTGTTAACCAACATGAAAATTTAATTTGTGATTTGTCAAGTTGGCTTAAATCAGCTTAAATTTATAAAACAAAAATGTATAATGATAAATAATGGCTTAAGTTACTTAAGCCATTCTTAAACTTTATTAAACGGTTTTAGTAATGGCTTATACGTTTAGTAGGCCTATATTTTCACAGAATGAAAACTTTTTACAATACAAATTATTTCAATCAATCGATTATAAAAATTTTATTATTTTGAGGTCAACATGCTTAGATTGATGTACTAAAAAATTCCTGTTTTGCACTTAAGCCAATATGATTTGCGGTTAAAGGGGTAGATACTCGATCGGCTAGCAAGCAAGCAATTTGCAAGCCGAAATCCTGGCTACTCAATCAATTTCACCGAGGATATTTGAATTTCAAAATATGTTTTTCAAAAAATTTTGTTTTTTTTTGCGATTGCACAGTAAATTTTGCGGTTTAAAAAAATGAACAGCAAATTTTTGTGTTGTTTTACTGTGCAATTGCAAAAATAAACAAAAATTTTATAAAAAATATAATTTGAAACTCAAATTTTCTTGGTATAATTGATTGAGTAGTCAGGATTTCGGCTAGCAAATTGCTTGCTTGCTAGCCGATCGAGTATTTACCCCAAAGAGTTTATTCATGAAATAGCAAATGATTAACTTTCTTTGTTCTCAGAAATCAAAATGATTATACTAACTTCAGTAGTTCTAGGTTAGACCAATTCTGGATATCATAGAGTTTGTCGAAAAATTCCAGTATTGTGAAAATTTTAGTAATAAGTTGACACAAGCAATTGACACTAGAACCAATTCCAAAAATAGGGGTAAAGTATATTTCTCGTTCACATAAATTAAATCAATATTATTGGTTTGAGTAGTTTTAGTTAAGATAAATTTTGGAGATCGTAGAATTTGTCGGAAAATTCCTGTATGTAAAAATGTTAGCCTTATACGTTGAAAAAGCAAATGTGTCAAGAATATTTCCATTAGAAGGGAAACAGTTACTTTTTTCGTTCTCATTAGCATTAGGCACAAGCAAATGAGTCAACAGCAATTTCCTAAAAGAACAAAAGACTAACCTCTTTCGTTCATGTTAATCAAATAGATCGTATTGGTTTGACTTGTTTAATTTAGATAATTTTTGGGTATCGTAGAGTTTGCCGAAAAGTTCCACTATTTTCACGTAGTTAGCTATAAGTTGAGTCAAGCAAACGAGTCAAAACTCATTTCCAAAAGAAGGGGAGATATCACTTTCTTTATTCACGTAAATCAAATCAGTTTTATTGTTTAGAGTAGTTGTAGTTTAGATAAATTCTGGATAAATTATTTGTTAGAAAATTCCACTACATGGAAATAACATAGACAGCGAATGGGTATCGCAACGGTTGGTTTACATCCAGAATCTTTTAAGACGATAGCGTTAAAAATTACTTTTGCGAGGTTGTTGGTGCTCGGTTATTTTACCGGTTTTTTGTCACTTAAGCCTCGTTAATTAATTATGAGGGGACATACGTACAAGAATGTTTGACCTTTATACTGGTAGACCTTGTAGAACGACAAGATGATAAATTCAAATATGTTTAATGTACCAATTGTAGCTTATTGATGGTTGTGAAATTTTACTAAAGTTGAACCTATAATAAACACATTTTATTCTACTTAATGAAAATCCTACTTAAGTGTAATTGTGTTTCGCCAAGTGCCTACGGCAAATAGTGTAAGAAGTATTACCAAAGTTGTTAAAAATGTAGGTATTGTAATTCAAAAAAATTAAACAAAACTATACTGTATAAATCAATAAATTCTTATTGGAAATTGAAGGAGCTGAAATTCCATTACCAGTTGATAATTAATCGTGTCTCTTATTAAGTAATATTAAATAACTACAATTACATTACAAATGAGGAGTTAATGCAAAAATTAGATTTTATCAATGAGTGGTTCTTATTCTGAGATCGTCATAGCACTCCCGAGCATTATTAGATTTAGTAAAACCCGTGCAGTTTGCAATCCCTCTAGGTATTGTTACGTGTTGATAATTTATTTATCCTTTTAGATATACTGGTCCTTCCAGTAATATTGGGTTTGGTCGTAATTCGAGTAATTATATTTTAAAAACTGTATCATTATTAAATGGTTCAACGTCAGCCATTACAATTCCGTTTCGTGAGTAGGTATATAATATTTTCATTGTAATACGTTTTCGACAATTACTGCAAATGAGCGTGTGGTAGGTTTATCTAATTTTGAATTTCTTTGAAATAATTCTCCCAGATTTCAAAATATTTAACCAATAAGTACTACACATTTTTTGATAATTTGACGTAAAATTTGGAACATTTGTATTCTGCATAAAGCGCAGGACTCATATGACTAAATAGTTTCAACGGCTTGAAATATAGCCAGCAAAAGCGTTGTACCGTGCTTGTTGCTATTATTAAAATTAAATTTGGAAAAGATTTCATTGAAAGTTCGGAACGTGACATGTACGTTTCTCGTTTTAATCCATTTGCTAATATCTTTGTGAGAATCTTAAACAACAGAAAAGTTTACCCTTGCACATTATGGAATTCTATATCCATCAGCTGTACAATATAAAAGTTGGGTTATTGCATCAAAACCGCACGTTTTGGTAATACTTATTTGCTTATTATCTTTTCACAGTAAGGAAAGCCATTCGTGAATAACAAAAATGATTTATTCATCCGAGTTTGGGATATATCGCAATTATATTGTTTTGATGTAGGTTCCTTTAACTTTTCTATTAGTTCTGAACAAACAGTTGGTGTAATCATTTTAATACTATTATCTCCATATGTTTGGGAGAGCTGTTTGTTTTATTTATTTTGATTCTAAAAGATTTGGTGGTAACTCGACTTGCTATTTTTTAATTTTATTAGGGAAATGATCAGTTTATTGTGGAGATAACCAAATTTACAGGAAACTTGATCCTTTTTAATTGCTGCAGATTTTCTCGATTAGGAAACTGCCAAATTTGCCAACCTTTAACATTTTAATTTCCTTGTATTGTTATTTAAGTATAAGAAATCTATCTGCACGAAAAAATATTTTTTTACTGCAAAAGTCACAAAATCGTGATAACAATATTGATTTGTATGTATCGATGCATCACTATGCGGAATTGTACTCAAAACACTTTCTAAAATAATTTTACAATTTTTGCTTGAACTGATACGTCATGTAGATTTTTTTTGTCAACAGAAAGTTTGGTGTTTATCAAATATATTTTACTTTCTATTTTCTAGATAAAGATTGCATATCACATTCTCAAGATACGTATAGCATCAATGTTTACTTGCAGCTTCACAATCATTTTCAAAATTATTAGCGCCAAAATCAAGGTACATGAGGTACACCAACTTTTTACCTCAGAAATTGTTTATAATTAGTTATCGAAATTTTTCATTGATCAAAATATTTAGTTGCAAGCGATATTTTCTCGATCCCTAAATTATGGCAAAATTTTGCCCGCCGTCACAAGTGGCAAATATAATTTCAAACAAGTTGTCGAAACTAGTCTGATCTTGACTCATTGATCTTCAGCAGTTAAATCGGAAATTTGTCTAAATGTGAGACCTATTGGATCATTGCGTGAAGATCAGAAAGATACATATTACCAATTTATGGCTTTGTCATTTTTTGAATCGGATAAAAATTGTTCGAGTTCCATTCCCGGTGACCTAATTCCAGAACTTTTTCCAAAAACTATTTAAAAATTTCATTTCTATCCAGCATATATAATCCCATCATAATCGGTTAAGAATTGGTCGAGTTCCATCTTAGGTGGCATTTTTCCAGAACTTCTTTCAAAAATCGTTTAAGAATTGCATTTTCTACCAACATACTCAATCCTATTATATTACGGGTTAAGAATTGATTGAGTTTCGTTCCAGGTGTCCTAATTCCAGAAATTAATTCAATTTTCCACAAAAGTTCAAAAAATATCAAGAAAATCGAGTATTTGTTTAATTTTTTTTAATGCAGATTCAAAGTCTATTTCAATACCTATCCAGTGGTACCTTTTTGTACTTGTTCCATGCCAACAAAGTGATTTTTTGTCAAATGCATATAGCAGGCTTTCGAATTAAATTCTAAAAATAATTCAACAAGATCAATAGCAATAGCATGCCATCTCGCTCGGAATTGTGATCATTCGCATATTGAGGCTAAGCCTGAACAATTTTTTATTGATTACGTCTTTTACGATTTCAACCGGAGCAAAGAAATGGATACAACACCAGAGGTAGCCGCACAAGTGGTTGCACTAATTTGAGCCGATTCATCGTTCGTCGAGTGTATCAGAGATATCAGGAAACTGGTGGTTTAAGATGGTGATAAGGATTTGGCTGACCTCGTGCCACAGCACAGCGTGATGACCGCTTATTTGTAACAAATTCGTTGTTAAAACGCCGAATGAATGCGGTTAAACTGGGACGGCGGCTCCAAGAAATTTGTGAAGTGGAAGTCAGTCGGTGGACAGTTAGAAGACGACTACGAGAAGTTAAGCTGACTGCACACAGACCAGCAAACGGGCCAAAATTAACCGTAGCCGACCGACGATCCCGTCGTGAGTTCAATCGAGAGCATTTGAAGTGGACAGAAGTAGAATGAAGAACAGTCCTTTTCTCTGACGAGTGCAGGATGTGTTTATATGGCACCGATGGACGCGGAAAAGTATACAGAAGACAAGGAGAGCGATATGCACAATGTTGCATTGAAAAACGTGTTTCGTATGGCAGTGGATCGTGCATGTTTTGGGAAGGACGTTTGTAAAGATAGTCCAAAAATAAGCCTGAAAAAAGACTTTTGATAAAAAAAAGTGGGTGACCTCAGAAAAATTCATTTAAAAGCCTAAACAGAGATTCATGCTTTATTTAAAATGGTCTTTCGTTTTATGTAAAATTATATAATTTAGAAACCAAGTTACGTTCTTTAATCTCTATTTAATAATTTTTATGTAACTTTCTTGCTACAAAAAAATATTCAATAAAACATCACAAAAAATTTTGTTTATTTACTTTTAAATTAAATTAATTAAATTTTTGTTTATTTACTTTTAATTTGCCTATAAACGGTAATCCCCTGAATGAAATGGGTCCCATTTGTTTGGGATATCCATATAGATGGGTGAATGAGTGAGTGAATGTTGGGGGGGGGGGGGGGTGCGGGGGCGTGGAAGGCGGGGTACTCGGTGAGCCAATGGGCTGGATTAATGTGTTATGCGACCCGTGCTGATGATCGACTAGACTGGGGGCCCATTTAACAAAGCCCAGTCGTGAACGGAGCCCTCTGGATACCTGGCGACCTCCAGTTGTATTTAGCCTTACCTGCGTATACGGATCTCTGCGCAGGTGGACGTATTTCTCCGATACTCGTGGGAATAAATGGAAGATTTAGGAAAAAATAATAAAAACAAGGGGACCGGTACTCACCAAAAACCGGAAAGTACTATAGAGGGGAGTAACTCTAACCAGAAAGGTGGGGCTCCCTCAACTGAGGCAAGGGTAAGCAACACCATGACATCGAAGCCAGGTGGAAGCGGAACTGCCAAACAGAACAGTGGGGGACCAAGAGAGATCCCCCCAGCAAAACGACGGTACAGAGAGAGACGGTCGGCATTTAGAGTTCTGGAGAAACTGGCTGCGACCCCTTGAGGGGCAGCTTAAAGTTGCGCAGAAGGAATCTGTAGCATGGGCTAAGAAAACTGTCGGCTGCGATAACTCGGAGAGGGTCCTTGTGTCTAAAAGACAGAGGTCCCAGGATGAGCTTGAAGCAGAAGGCAGTAAGCGGGCCAAAGTGCAAGCAGACATGACGTCGGGTGCTCCTAAGGAGCAGAAACTGAAATTATTCAGTGAAATCCTGAAGGAGCACGTGCTGGTGCTAGCCGTCTTTGACAAAGGTCAGGAAGATGGGAGCATCACGTCGGAAAAGTGGAGGGTAGTGTATAATGCACTAAACTCCATTTTCTTGAGGATCCTTAGAGAAAATCCGGGATCCCCCTCGTCCTCCAGAGATGCGGGATGGCACCAAGGGCGCGTTAAGCTAACTGCGTGCTCAGACCAGAGATCGGTCGATCTCTATAAAAGGGCAGTGACCGAGGTAGGCGAGGTGTGGCCGGGCGCGAGGCTGGAAGCAGTCAGCAGAGGGGAAATCCCGAGCAGGCCGCGAGCACGCGTCTGGTTACCAACCGAGCCGGATAAGCCAGAGGAGATCATTGAGATTATCCGAGATAGTAATCCCGATCTTCCAACGGAAGGATGGAAGATTGTGAAGCAGAAGGAGGTCAAGGGGGGCTTTAGATTGGCAATCATGCTGATCAATAAGGAATCCTTGGCTTACCTTGCTAGATCTAAGGGAGTGATCAACTTCGGTTTCGGGTCGATAACTCTTAAAGTTTATGGGAAAGACGAGGTCGATAAGGGCGCCGAAGACCAGCCTGGGGGCGACGTAGAACGGACCCGGCAAGAAACGGTCAAGCGGGCTGAGGATGACCAGAGTAGCCGTTCCGATATTTCGGACGAAGTGAAGTTGGTGATGGGAGGCTGCCTCCTCTCTCTGAAGTCTGATGGGGGCAACCCGTCGAACACACGACGAGAGGGGGTTGGCAACCAAACCAACGAGCCAAATGACACTATCCTGATGCAGGGAGTGCATGAAGTGGTGAGTAAGGTAGATTACAATGGTTAGCATTGTACAAATAAACCTGCACCACACGAAGGCTGCCTCGGCAGCTCTCGTGCTCAGACTGACTAAGTCAGATGAGGACTTGGTGTTAATCCAAGAACCTTGGATTAATAATAACAGGATCTGTGGCCTCAGAATGAAAGGGTATGAATTATTATACTCAAGCGACTCTGAAAAGATCAGATCGTGTATCTTAGCGAAAAACAATTTGAATATTTTTCTTCTTCCACAATTTAGTAGCGGGGACGTTACGGCGGTGAGCGCTGAGGTAGGCTGTGAAAAACTATGGCTAGCCTCAGCCTACATGGATTGCTAGAAGGAGGTTCCACCGTACAACCTGGGGGAACTGATCCGGGAAGCAGGTCAGAAAAAGGTAGATGTGATACTTGGATGTGATGCAAACGCGCATCACACAATCTGGGGAAGCACAGACATTAATGAAAGGGGTGAGCTATTTTTTGATTACTTATTAAATACTAACCTTGTAGTTTGCAATATTGGGTGTGAACCAACATTCATTGTTACAAATCGACAGGAGGTTCTAGATGTAACCTGTGCGTCAGAAACAATTTTTGATATGATCAGTTCGTGGAGAGTGGCGAAAGAGCACTCATTCTCTGATCACCGATATATTACATATAACCTCAACATCAAACCTGTTGCCCGGAAAGCCTTCAGGAATCCCAGAAGGACAAACTGGAACAAATATGGGGAGGTGTTGAAGGAACTATTGCCGCTGGAGGTTCCTGGACTTCCGGTGACAGTAGAGGAATTAGATGGCATGGTTGATATTGTCACAAAGGCATGCAATCTTTCATTTAATGCTGCGTGTCCCCTGATAAAACCTAGGGGCAGGCAGAAACCGACATGGTGGACCACGGAGTTGGGAACCTATCGGAGAGCGTGTAGGACAGCCTTTAATATGGCTAAGAACACCAGGGAAAATCAAGATTGGGATTCCTATAAAGAAGACCTGAGAAAATACAAAAAAGAGTTGAGGAGGGCACAAAGGGGGTCTTGGAGACTCTTCTGTTGTAGAATGGAGGAGGTCTCCGAGACTTCTCGCCTAAGGAAAATTCTATCTACTAACCCAACCAGTCCTAGTTACTTAATTAGGCCGGACGGGTTATGGACAGCTTCAAGTACGGAATCATTGGAGCTTCTCATTGAGACCCATTTTCCGGGAAGCATTGATGACTCGATGGAGCTCATCGAGGAACACCCTTAACAGATGTGGATTGCATCGTGGACAGGAAACGAATCCTGTGGGCACTGAACGGTTTTAAGCCTTATAAATCGGCGGGCCCGGATCGGATTATACCAGCAGAGATCCAAAGGAACTCTGCGGTCATCCTCCCCTGGCTGGAGGTTATCTTCAGGGGATGTCTGCAATTGGTCTATATTCCCAGAAAATGGACGGAGGTCAGAGTGGTTTTTATCCCGAAATCGGGAAAAAGCTCACAGGCTTATCCAAAGGACCTGAGGCCTAAAACTCTATCATCCTTTCTGTTGAAAACCTTGGAAAGATTGATAGACGTACTTATTCGAACAAAAGTTGATCCGAGGAATTGGGCAATGTCTCAGCATGCGTACTGTAAGGGAAAGTCGGTGGACACAGCCCTGCACGATCTAGTACGCATGATTGAGAAGTCAATTTACTCGCAAGAGTATTGTATGGTAGCATTTCTCGACATTGAGGGTGCCTTTAATAATGTAAAAACAGAGGCGATCTTGGAAGGATTGTCATTTTTGAAGGTGGATTATCCTATAAGTAGGTTGATAAATCAGATGCTGGTAAGCAGGATTATAACCTCGGAACTGGGAGAGTCCACCATCAAAAAACGGGTGGTTAGGGGAACTCCGCAGGGAGGAGTAATGTCCCCCTTTCTTTGGAGTGCAGTGATGAATGGATTGCTGTTGGAACTGGAGAAAGAGGGAATGGGGGTTGTAGCGTATGCAGATGATGTAGCGATAGCTGTCTCAGGCAAATATCTGGATACGATTAGGGATGTTATGCAGAATGCACTCCTGATCGTTACGAAATGGGCCGGCAAATGCGGATTAGGGATCAACCCGTCCAAGACAGAGCTGGTACTATTTACTAAGAAATATAAAATTCCGGTAGTTAGCCCTCCTACTGTGAACGGCATTAGACTGGCTTTTGCTGACAGAGCGAGATTTTTGGGCATAATCTTGGACAGTAAGCTCAGCTGGAAGCCTAACATTGTAGAAAGGGTGAATAAGGCTAATGTAGCCATTTACTCAAGTAGAAACGCAATAGGGAAGAAATGGGGTTTGAAACCAGAGCTGGTACACTGGCTCTATACCGCAGTGGTACGGCCTGTGCTGATGTACGGGGTGGGCGTGTGGTGGCCAGCTCTGGAAAAGATAACCTACATAAGGATGTTGGAGAAGGTGCAAAGAACGGCCTGTATGCTTATAAGCGGGGCGCTTAGGACAACACCTACACGCGCTTTAGAGGTTATGTTCCACCTTATTCCAATCGAATTTTTTGGTAAGCAGATGGCAGCCAATGTGGCTGCAAGGCTCTCGGCTGTCTCTCAGTGGAAGTCTCTTCAGGTGGGACACTCGACGATAGTTAGATCACTAAGGGAAGAACCGGTGAATCTAGATTATATTAAACCAACGTTGTGCTTCGATATAGGTTTCCGGATCATCTGTCCTTCTAGGGAATCCTGGAGGAATGGATCAATACGGGAAAACGAGGCACTGCAATTTTTCACGGACGGCTCTAAGCTAGACGGCAAACTAGGAGCTGGCGTCTTCTGTGAGAAGCTCAATGTTAATATTTCTGTTCGTCTCCCTGACTACTGCAGCGTGTACCAGGCTGAAGTGGTGGCGATAGGGGAAGTCGTGACATGGTTGAAGCATAACGTGGTATCTGTTAGGGATATCGCGATTTATGTGGACAGTCAAGCGGCACTCAGGTCACTATAGGCGGTTTCTCTGAAGTCACGGGTGGCGCTGGATTGCCGATCATCTCTTAATGAGATGAGCGAGTATTTCAGTATCCAGATGATCTGGGTCCCTGGTCACTCGGACGTCACGGGAAACTGCAGGGCAGACGAACTAGCTAGGTACGGTACGACTCTCCAGATGCAACCGGAAAGGGCAGGTCTGGGGAGGCCTATAGCAGCGCTCAAATTGACGCTCAGTAAAAAGGCAATCGCCTTAACAGATGAGAGGTGGACCAACACTCTCACGTGCAGGGTAGCAAAACAGGTTTGGCCAAAACTGGACCTGCGGCGCTCCAAGGCACTTGTATCCCTGGGAAAACGAGATTTAGGATTGGTCGTAGGGATACTAACAGGACACTGCCTTTTTGGGGAACATGCGAGAAGGCTGGGTCTAGAGACGAATGACTTTTGTAGAAGTTGTATGGACGAAGAAGAGGAAGAGACGCTAGTTCACTTCCTATGCTCATGTCCGGCACTATCATACAAAAGACGTTAGTACTTGGGTGTGTACAACATGGACAACCTTTCTGAACTCGTGGACTGTAGGGTGCGAGATATTTTACGCTACATCAGTAGCTCTGGTTGGTTTCAGCGGGAGTAAGGGGAGATTGGATCCTGTGGTATCACAATGGGCCATTATTGGCCTAAGTGTGCGATATCAGCCACTCTAACCTAACCTAACCTAACCTACTTTTAAATTAAATAATAGTGCTTATTAGTGCACAGGAAATTATACAAAATAATTCACTAAAAATTTGAGTCGATTACATTCTCTATTTTATTTTACTATCAAACAACGGTTCCGATTCTCGTGGCATACATATTTTATATCCCCGCTTCTTATATTGAAAAGAGTAATAATAATTATTTATGTTAATAATATAACATAACTTAAAATTTTAGATTCCGGAATCGGCCCATAGCTTTTATTTAACGGATTATTAATTTTTATAGTCTACTCAAATGTGGGGCACGAATTGCGAAGTAGATACAAATAATATTATTAAATTAACTATGAAACCATTCTTTTAATTCCTGAACAATTTTAAACGATCACGAAAAAAGCAATTTTTTAATAGAAAAATTGCAATTGCTTGAACCAGTTTCCAGAAATTTATTTTAGTTTTCGCGATAGAGTATGATTTGAATGTAAATTATTTTTATTTCTCGGGCTAAAAGGCTTTTAAAGGAATTTTAGTGAGGATACCCACCTTTTTATAACAAGTCTTTTTCGGGCTGGTTTTCGAGCTATCTTCACATACCTCTGGGGAGGCATATCATTAGAGGTGAATACAGATCTTGTATTCATTACACGAGCCAATACTGGCTGTTGATCAAGAGGAATGAATTCTCAACGGTAGATTGAGGAAGTACTCGAGGAGTACGTCTTACCTCTTGCCGGATTTAAATGTGAACATTTTCTGTTTATGCAGGATAATGCGAGACCGCATACTGCTGGTGTGTAGTATACTACTTTCAAGAGGTGGATGTGCCTGTTATGGAGTGGTCAGCTTGGAGCCCGAACCTCAATCCCATCGAACATTTATGGGACGAGTTGAAAAGAAGGGTTCGAGTCAGAGATGTTGCTCCGACGAGTCTCCAGGAGCGGCAACAGACGATCGTAGAGGAATGGTAAGCGATACCTCAAGATTTTGTGAAAACTTTTGTGAAATCAATGCAGTATCGAATGGAAGCTGTCATTCGGGCCAAGGGAAGGACTACTTCTTATTATTAAAACTGTTTCTTTTTTGTTTATTTCTATGTTTTAATCCGATTTTTACCCCTAAATTTGATGCTGACAAATTCACAAAAACGCGTACCTCAGATTTTTACACCCAAAAATCAGTTAGATGGCACGTAATACACAAAGGTACCACTGGATATAGGTATTGAAATATACTTTGAATCTGAATTAAAAAAACAAAGAATATTGGATATTTTCGATATTTTTAATTTTTGTGGAAAATTGAGGAATGTGTGATTTTTTACACCCAAGTGTATTTAAAGAATTCCGTTTCCATCTAAAATACTCAATCCCATCAAAATCGGTTAAGAATTGGTCGAGTTCCGTTTTAGATGACCTAATCCCAGAGAATTTCTTCAAAAAATAATTTGAAAATCCCATTTCCATCCAACATACACAATCCCATCATGATCGACTAAGATTTGATTGAGTTCTGTTCCAGGTGTGGCCAAATTCCAGAAAATCATCCAACAATCTTTTAAAAATGCCATTTCCATCCAACATACTCAATTCAATCATAATCCCTGGGGGAATTTATTCCACTTTCAGATTATATTCTGCTAGAATGTTTTTTTTTTGTGTGTAATCTAAAGCTGAAAATTTGCTGCCGGCGATATCTCAACATGACAATATCTCTTATTCGGAGAAACTGTCGCAGCTCTCAGGAATTTCATGAATTTTGGGCATCTGCCACAGAAAGTCAACAGTAAAAACTACCAAACACCACTAAGTTAATTTACATAATTCTTTATACTCGTTTAGGATGTCGTTTGAAAGGTCTTAAATCAGACGATTTTGGCACCGCTAGTGATTTTGTAAAAGTAAAATAAACGCAGTAATTGAGCATGGCACTTTATAAATTGCTCAGGTTAGAGAACAAAAAAGTTATTTTTGAAAGTGAATTCTCCGATCAGGATTTTTAATAATAGACATCCAATGATTATTTTTTAACAGAATGATAACGTTGATTAGCAAATTGTGTTGATCTTAATATTTGTATTAATCTTAATATTTGAAATAATAAAGATAATGCACAATTCAGAATAAACGATTAGGTCCCTTGACCAAAATCAAATCCAATGACCTCCCACCGGTGTGAAGTTTTCAACATTTATCAAAAGTGTAGATTCACAATTCCACAAAAAGTGTAGAGCTACATAAAAAAAATATGGCAGGGTTGAATTTGTTATTTATCCCACTAGAATTTAATTTTACAAGAAAAATGAAAACTCGCTAGAGAAAAATTTCAAATAAGCAAAATATTACAGAAATAATGGTGTTGATTCCGTGTGCAAGTTCGATTTTTCTTTCAGTCCATTCTTCTAAAATTGGCTGACTTAATGTTCAATTCAAATTTTGAACCTAAATATATAATTAGGGGACCTGAATATAAAATAAGGGTCATTAACACCTAATTCTAGAGATGATAGCACAAATCTGCGTGTACTGGCATTTCGGGGACACTTTCGAGAATTTTTAGTGATAAGCGGCATATCACTGCGACCGAGTATTTGCATTTACACTAAAGAAAAAAAAATTCCCCGAAGGTCGCAGTGATATGCCGCTTATCTCAACAAATTCTCGAAAGTGTCCCCGAAATGCCAGTACACGCAGATTTGTGCTATCATCTCTAGAATTAGGTGTTAATGACCCTTATTATATATTCAGGTCCCTTAATTATATATTTAGGTTCAAAATTTGAATTGAACATTAAGTCAGCAAATTTTAGAAGAATGGACGGAAAGAAAAATCGAACTTGCACACGGAATCGACACCATTATGTCTGTAATATTTTGCTTATTTGAAAATTTTCTCTAGCGAGTTTCCATTTTTCTTGTAAAAACAAATTCTAGTGGGATAAATAACAAATTCAACCCTGCCATAACTTTTTTATGTAGCTCTACACTTTTTGTTGAATTGTGAATCTACACTTTTGATAAACGTTGAAAACTTCACACCGGTTGACTTCCCAAATTTAAATACATAATTTCAAGATATGCAAATTTACAGACTAATATGCAATGAAATTGTTAAACATTTCTTGAGAAAAATTAGATTTCCGTAATTTATAGTTGAAATAGATTCATTAAATTTAATATTAATTTGCAGAAGTATTAAGAATCTATAGTTTAAACGAACTTTGAATATCTCTGATGTAAAATTTTTATCTGCAAATACGTCGTAATGCCTCACTGCTTTTCTGCTGAAACAATAGTTTTATGATGGTTCTTAATGAATCTAAATGTTTCATGCGCATTTACTGCTTCCACTTCATTCATTCTGCCCGAAATCAACATAATGTGTTTCGATGGACGTCATGGTCCCAATAAATTATCAAAAAAAAAAAAGGTTGGATATCAGGTTTTTCAGTTCAAATAAATAATAATCAAACAGAACTTTTGAATGTAAGTAAGTCTAATCCACACAATTATCACACGTTTTATGTTGGTTGTATGTGTAAAAGGAAAAACTATTTTATTCCAAATGTAATATTCATCGTAACAAGTTCTCAAACAAAAACTTTAAATTCTTAAACTTTTTCGTATTTTTGTATAAAATTCTCATATACATTATGTACAGCGCCTATGAATTATTTATGATACAAACTATACTCATTCATCGAATTACCATGTAATCAACATAAAAATATTATAAAATTCACTGAAGACGCAGAATAAAAATTTGAATATTTTAGAAGAATTTTTTAGTTGATTTCAGAATACATCTTCATGATTATGAGTAAAAGCCACAGCAACCAACGGAAAACTTTTAGTTTTTTCTACATTCTTTTCTAGTAGTTAAATCATTTTAAAGTACAACAACAAACGTATCGTGGGGTTTGAAGCAAAAAATTATAATTTAAATTATTTAAACATTTTGTAAAGTTAATAGAATTTTTTTTTCTTTCAACAAATTTACTTTGTAAAGGTGTTTGAAATACGCGATGTTTTTATGAAGTACCTTAGAAATCGTATTGATTTAACAAATGAAATTTGGTACGAGATTTACCAAATCAGAACTCTTAGCCACGCCATATACAGTGAACAACTAAACCAAAAAATAGTTTATAATGCAAGCCGGGCAAAAATTCAGTGTTGCGGCCCAGTAGCACAAATTATTTTTTGTCAAGAATAATTATTGAAGTGAGTATTTCAAATAACTAATTTTTTCAAATTAAAATTTTAAACATTTATTTATTATGGTCTATCCAGAGTTTCTCGTTGAAACTCACCAAACGGAAATGCTTCTGGCATATCATTGAATTTCTAACGATCTTAAGAATATTGATATAACTATGTGAAAATCACATTTACAAATCATATCAACTCACTGAGATTAATGTTAATAATTTGAAGTCCGTTAAAATAAAAATGTCGAATAGTAGGATCATGGAGGGAGGCCCCCGGGTGTAATTCCTCCGATGAAAATCCCCGGAGGAAAACCTCAGAGAAAATACCCCGGTGAAAATCTCCTCGAGGGAATGCCAACTACCAAATCTGCCAACCGTCAACATTTTAATTTCATTTTGTTATTTTTTAGAAGAAACAATTCTAATATTGGCGTATAACAACCGTCCTCGAAATCTTAAAATTTTAGATAAACATTTGCGTGCGCAAAAGTCACAAATTCGTGATACCAATATATTTATTTCAAAATTTGGAACTTTGATTTTCTGATACTTAGTCGTATATCATTTTTTTTTGTTAACAGAAATCTAGGTGTTGATCACATATATTATGCCCCCCGTTTTATTGATAAAGATTGCATATCACGTCCTCAAGATACGAAGCATCAAAGGTTACATCCAGTTTCACAATCATTTTCAAAATTGTTGGCGCCAAAATTGCACCCAATTCTGTATGCGACAAAATCAAGGTACAGGAGGTGCACCGCACCGGTTTTTCACATCAGAAATTGACTAACATTTATAATCAAAATTTTGTATTGATCGAAATTGTGGCACGCTTTTGGCCACCGTCACAAGTGGCAAATATAATTTCAAACATGTTGTCGGAACAAATTCATTGACCTTTAAGCAGTTAAATCGGAGATTTATCTGAATCTGAGAACTATTGGACCACTGCCTGAAGATCAGAAAGATACATATTACCAGTTTATGGCTGGGTCATTTCTTGAATCGGCTAAGATTTGGCGAGTTCCGTTCCAGGTGGCCTAATTCCAGAACTTCTTCCAAAAATTAATTAAGATTCCCATTTTCATCCAGCAAATCCAATCTCATCATAATCGGTTATGAATTGATTGAGTTTCGTTCCAGGATTCCCACGAAGGTTGCCCCTCCAGGGTATTCCCTCAGGGGATTCCCTCAACTGGAAAATCCCCCTGGAGGATCCTCCTCAGGAATTACTTTGGGGGAATCCCGGGGGAATCTACCGGGGTAATTCCCTGGAGGAATCCAACAGGGGAATCTCCGTAGAGAAATGCTTCAGGAGAACCCCCTGAGGGAGAATCTTATCATAAATTATATTATTATAATCGGGTTCTTAGCTTATTATAAATTATATTATTATAATCGGGTTCTTCACCTATCTGACCATGTAGGTGAGACTCCGAGAACATTTCTAGGATCGGTGAAATAAAATTTATTGTAAAAATATCATCATAAACTATTCATGTTAATTTCAGTGTTAGAACTTTGTCTACGCTATCCTAAAATAAATTTTAAAAACTGTGAACGTCCCTAGAACGTCTAAAATAGCTTTTTTAGAATTAAAAAAATGTTTAGTAAATCGTTTTACGATTTAGTAAATCGTGTTTATTTCAAATCGTTAGGAAATTATTTGTTCTTTACAGCAACACTATTAGGGACTTAGAGACTTTTCATATATATGTTAAAGATTATCTAAAAATTTTTCAATTTCACCACGAAACGAATCCAATTGAAATATTTTTAAATTTAATAGTATAAATGTTTGGTATTATTTTTGGAATGCATTTCACAATCATTGTCTTGTCCAGATGGACCCAGATGGTATGGAGTGAGATATCTTAGGGACTCCTTGTATATGCTGATGACGTGAAATCAGCTATTGATTTTTCTAAAATATCAATTTTCGGCTTACCTATATAATTACATTGCATTATTATTGTCTTTCGATAAAATATCCTTGTACAGATGTAATTTCCAATAGGCCATACCTATAATTAAATCTATAACGCTAATGTTTTTTGTACATGAGCGATGACAAAATTTATACGTCACGTAATTTTTGTGTTCATCCTTTATTATTGCGATAAGGTGTATGCTGTATTCTGCTATATGTGCATGTTAAAATAATTCGAAAATGTTAGAAAACGTAATAAAAAAATCGTTGGTATTTAGTTCTTATTTTTTACCGCAATGCGTTTATTCCTTATGTACACATGAAAACTATAAATTATTTGATTCTTCTTTAATGCAATTACGAAAATACATAAGAAATAAATAGAATTCGTGGTGATACGGATAATAGAGTTAGTCGATAGACGCAGATTCCAAATGTTGAACTCGCCCCAGACTTATATAAAATTCAGACTATTAATTAATTTTGTCTGGAATACCAAAGTTCATCAAACTTTTCATAATTTCATTCACGTTTTTTCCGTAATAATTGAATGTTCATGTGAACACTATTGATTTGTTTTATGTATTGCGTATATAACAACAATGTTTACTTTATGTATATAAAGAACGTAATCTTAACCTCGAAGATCATTAATTTAATTCAACTATGTAAAAGGAGTTCGTGTTTCTGATTTGAACACATGCGAAATGTCGTGTTTAAAGTACAATAATTATACAGCAGACGTCTATTTATATTAAATCAGTGTGTATCAGATGTTTGCAATTTCTAATGTAATCTATTTATCCCTTATGAGATTTTATTCATATGCCACATGCTTTATTAGCTTTGTTTTGATAGACAAATTAGTATGAAAGGATTGGCTTCCATATTTTGTGTGTCTATACAAAAATTATTGGAGCAGTTTATCGGTTTAGGAAAAGCCAAATTTGGTTTTGTTTCACTTACTGAGCCTAAAAATAATTAGCAATAATATTGAGGGAAGTATCTTGCAATAATATGATCTCTACATAAAAGATGTGGTTTAGATTTTCGTGTATTGCGAAAAACACTACTCTTTGATGTACCATAACATAAAATATATCATATTTTGTTCAAAACCTGAGACAAGAGAGTTGGGAGTTTGCTGATGTTTCACTAACCTATAAGAGATTTTTAAAGCTTCTAATTAAAAAATAATAATGAAAATGAAATAAAGCGAAACTTTAGAGTTCCTTCGAGTAAATTTGATAAAAAATTACCTGTGAAAAAACATTTATTGGTTGTTGGTTGATGTCACAAAATTTTTTATTTACTTAACGGCCTTATATACATACAAATTTTGACAGTGTATCTGCACTAAAACTGAATAGATTAGCTGAGCGATCAATAAAAAATCTATTTCGCAACTGATTAAAATTTTTTAACAAATATAATTTAACAAAAATTTTCAAAAAAAATGTATCGAAATAATACTTATAGTTGTTCTTAGTTCATGATAATAGTTATTTAACACTTTAAATAATAAATTACAGATTTGCAAATATAAATCTCTCTAATTACCCATTTTATCGATTTGATTTTTTTTAATACCAATCCAAATTTAATTAATTCAAAATTGAAGTGTATGTACGATGAATATTTAAATTTTTCAATAAATTGATTTTGTCGTTCGTCTCCTTCTTCTTAATTTATATCCTTATTAAGAACGAACATATTTTTATTTTTTGTTATACAAATTTTCAAAGAATTTAATTGAGTAATTGTGATACAATCGTTAAAATATTTATAATGTAATTAAAATAATTACATAATGTATTATCGGGTGTTAATTGTTTTTTTTTTAATTAGTATTAATTTGGTATTAAGGTGTTAATGAGTGTTACAATGGGTTTAAATTATATTAATTTATTTTGATAGAAAATTATCATTTTTTTTTTTGGTTAGGGATAATTTTGTTTGCCTTCAGAAACTTTAGTTGTTTGCAAGATTTACTTAGGCAGAGTTTTGTGATTTTCGTTTGACGATTTGCGAATCATTCATTTAAATCAAATCAATAACTCATATGAATGGGTCATGCACATATTGGCGTATTGCATCAACATATGGTTAGTCTGGGAATTTATTAAGGAGGTAACAGTCATAATTTTGTAACGAAACCAGGAGATGACGATGACGATATTTAAGGATCCTCTGAATATTTAATTTAAAATCGAATTGTGTTCTTAAAAACACAACGCTATAATTCCAATCTCAACATACAGTCATGAATGGACATGATGCCGCGTTCAAATCAGAAGAAATCGGCCACGACACTCGTGGTTAAATAAAATAGGCCATAAATAAAAGATCCTATTCTGCTAATCTCTAATCTGCCAATAATGAACACTTTAAATCAATTATTATCATATGTCGTGCCATTTTAAAATTTCTTGCAGTGATCTTAAAAATTCTGAGATGGAATATAATTGGTACCTATAGGCTGATGAACATTGTTTATTCTTCTCAGATGAAAAACTGCGATAACTTCACACACTTTGGGTTGCCACAAGTGGCCTACATCGTCATTCATGCGGCTCTGTAATGCTAACCTATTAATAATTACCTATAGGAACAACTGAACGAGCCGTACAGATGCCCAAACGACGATGCTTCCCCATTCTATCAAAAATCACAACATAGGCCTCAATTGGTAAATTTGTCGAATTTTTAATCTACACCTTCGAAACCCGCGGCCCCAAACCTTTGTAAGAATTAAATCAATTATGGTGGTACTTAGCTAATTGAAGAGCACTGAATTCAATTCCGTTGACCAAATTGACCTCCGGTGAACGGTTCCGGCGCCAGCTTCCATCAACATACTCGTATGTCGACAATCCTACTCATCGGTTGTACCAATCAAACAAATTTGCGAGTATTTATTCCATATATTTTTCAATTTATTTATATTGTATTTATCAATTGACGTATGTTTAAGTGTTTTATAGTAATTTATAAGTATATCTAATAATAGCTCACCTAGAAAAAAAACGTTTTTAATTCAATAACTTTGACTTATTGAATCGTATTTTTCGAAAATCAGCAATAAAATTGTTTAACGAATAACTTAGTTTTAAGTTTAACAAAACCATGTATTCTATCAATAAAATAAAATAGTTTTACTAATAAATACACTTATTGTAATGACAATGTATTAGTTATCAAGTCTAAACTTACTAAATTTATTGATCGGACAATGTTCGTTGTTAAAATAAACATTAGGACTTAATTAAATTACTAATTCAATAACTAAAGTTATTACATTTACAACGTGACTGTTCTCGTTAAGCTTTAAAATTTGCTAAAGCATTATACTTATACTTTATATGTAAGTTCAAAAATTTTCAATATTTTTGTAGTTTGGTCACTGCAGTCTGATGAGACGACCGAAATTTTAATGTAAAGAATTCAGTGTTTCCATTAGTGCGAAACCAAGCTTCCATTGCTTGGTTTCGCACTAATGAAAACATTGAATTCTAGAGAGTCTTGTTGCTGATATTGCAGCTCTAGCTTGGTGGTAAACTCCATCCACCAAATTAGTGCAGCAATATCACCAACACGACTCTCTAGATATTTCATTTTCAGGAATATACACTGAAAGAAATATTCGACATGAATTCTACGAAATGCTGATTTTGTTTTAAGGAATCGCAAATTTCCAAAAAATAAGCCAATAAATTAAGATTTTCATGGATTTAATGTAAAAATTAATTGAATTTAATCAAATAATACATTAAATATATTTTTGATTTTTCCAGAATGTTAGGCGTTCAAAAATTCCTTAAATTAAGCAAAAATGTATAAAATAATTTTAATTTAAGGAATTTTATATAATTTGTAGTAAAATAAGCATTAAATTAAAGTAAGTGCTAGATCATTTATTTTAATTACAATAAGTAACAAAAAGCGTATATCAATTTTTTACTTTTTTATTGAATAGTTACGGTATTTAATATTTCCATAAAATTCTAAAAGCTAATAAAACAAAATTCAATTATCTTAATATAAAATTTTGGGATCAATTATCGGCAAATCTCAATATAAAAACAATTAAATTGTTTCAGTTATGTAGAACATAAGTTAATTTTATTTTCACATTTGCGTAAAACAATCCTTTAATTAAAGTGTTTGAAACATAATTTGTATGTACCTAAACAACAAACAAAACATTAAATTTAGGATATTTTATTCAACTAAAAGTATTTCTTCCAATAATACAGATTTTATTACGGTAAAATATTTACGATGCATTTTTTGGTTACACATTTCATCATTCGTGTTGCGATATTCCAATAAATAGAAGTGATGTGATGGAATTGTACACACAAATAATTAAAATATTTAAAAAAAGTTTTGATAGTGTTGAAAATTTCAAAAATACTTATTAAATATTTGTAATAAAAAATAAATGGTTAAAAAATTAATATTAATAATAAATAAGGTGTTCAAGTGATTTGCTTTTGATGTTTGGCGATTGGCTTGTAAATTACGTTACGTTCTACTTAGACTGTGCCCGAATTGTGTGATAAATATTTTTAGTACTAAATTTGTGAAAATACCGAACGCATCCAAATTATCACAGTCGTTAGGTATAATAGTTTTTGACAGTTGCATGGTAATTTAATCGGAGAAAAATTGTCGTATGCACTTTTCAACAGATTATTATGATTAAAAACTGATTAAAGTGAATGATCTAGATTCAAGGATGTAATACTATACAGCAATATTGTATTTTGCTTTATAAAATTAATTTAATACAAAGTAAAAATAAAATAAATAAATTTGTGTATGATTTAAATCTTCTTCTTATTTATAGAGTTATCTTAAATCTATAAATGAAAACAATCATAATTTTTAAATCAAAATTAAATTGAATGGACGGAATTTTTATCCAAAAAAGTATCACACAATTCGGGCAGCAAAACGACAAAAAATTCAGAAAAGGAAAAAATGTTCACGTTAGTGTCAAATATTTTTGCTAAAAAATATTTATCACTCAATTCGGACACAGTCATAGTTAATAGTAATCTGATGAAATTTTTTTTATAAAACAAGCTTCTTTCTTTACTGTATGTATCTAAATACTGCGTCAGTATTTATAATTATAAGTTATTGATTTGTAATTATAAAACAACAATAATCCTCTTATTAAGTATTTAGCGATTTGATTTGGTTGAATTTTAAACACAATTTTTTAACATTAGCATATGGCGTTACGTGCAATTTGTCGAATTGTAACTAGTGTTTTTGGTTAAATTTTAATTCGATATTTATGATACTCGGAGTAATTTTATCATCCTTGTGTGTCATTTTTGATTAGAAACAGAATTTATTTCAGAAGAACAAAGTAGAATAAAAAATATATGCGAGAACAACGCGATATTTCTTGAAAATGATGAACTAGAACCGAGACAAAAAATAATATTGATAAATGGGTCCCATTTGAAACGCGATATTTTAAAACGCGATTTTACAAATCGCAATATTTCAAAACGCGATATTTCAAAACGCGACATTTCAAAACACGATATGGTACAAAACACGATATGGTACAAAACGCGATATTTCAAAATGCGATATTTCAAAACGCGATCTGGTACAAAACGCGATATTTTAAAATGCGATATTTCAAAACGCGATATGGTACAAAACGCGATATTTCAAAACGCGATATTTCAAAACGCGATATTTCAAAACGAGAGATGGTACAAAACGCGATATGATACAAAACGCGATATTTCAAAATGCGATATTTCAAAACGTGATATGGTACAAAACGCGACATGGTACAAAACGGGAGTTTAGGATCGGGTTATATCAGGCGGGTGAAGGGCAAATTTAATTTCAGTTTATAGGAATTTAAAAATCGATAGGAGCGAGAGTATATAGGATCGGTATCAATCGGTCGTTTCCTGTCGCTTCGCAATGGACATTCTGTACCATAACGCGTTTTGAAATATCGAGTTTTAAAATATCGCGTTTTGTACCATATCGCGTTTTGAAATATCGCGTTTTAGATTATCGCGTTTTGTACCATATCGCGTTTTGTACCAGATCGCGTTTTGAAATATCGCGTTTTGAAATATCGTGTTTTGTACCATATCGCGTTTTGCACCATATCGCGTTTTGAAATATCACATTTTGAAATATCGCGTTTTGTACCATTTCTCGTTTTGTCATATCTCGTTTCGAAATATCGCGTTTTGAAATATCGCGTTTCGAGCGGATCCGTTGATAAATGTATCAAGTGAAGCTACAGCGAAGAAAGAGTTGGGACAATTATTGTCTAAGTGGGACCTATTCTATTTACGAGACAAATTTGCAGGTAACTTTATTCAAGTTCATTATTAAATAATAACAATAAAAATTAATAACTTGTTTTGTATTATAGAAGCGGGGTATGACCAGATTTCTGATTTGCAATCAATATCAGAACTCGAACTGGATCAAATGTTTTCAACATACCGCAAACAAAACGTAAATATTTTATTAGTTATTTCATTTTCCTAATTTGGATTTCTTGTTGGAAATTATTATTCACTCAAACTAAATTTCATGTTTTATTTTTTACAATGCAATTTTTTTAAAATTTGAAGTTGTCAAAGTCATAACTACTTTTTCTCAAAGCTTCTATCTAGTTAAAACGTTAGATTGAGTCCTATAAATATAAAAACACGAGCGTAAAAAACTCCGATCGTTCGACCTTGCAAGACAAGAAAAAAGTAAGAAAACCTGTAAGGTAAAGCGACGCAGCGAGTCTCCGAACGTTCAAAATACCTTGATTTCGATAGTCTCAAAACATTTAACGTATCTTTATTTATCCTTAAATATTAAAATAAGACTAAAATAATTTCCGCTGGCTTGTGATGAGAAACTGATCAGTAAGAAATACACTTTATTGAATTGCAATTTAAAATAAACAAATATAAAAGAATCTAAGCTAAGTTCTATCTATCAAACTATTAATGAAATAAAAAAATTTCAATTGAATTATTTTTAACCGTCTTATTTTAGGGATACAATGTAGAAGTGGACTTGCTTAGTAGGAGTACCAAATCTGTTATCTCATCTGTGAATTGTTGGCTCGAAACCCAACAGACTGAAAATCTTCACGAAACAACATCAAGAAATGAAGCTTCACGTTTTATAAGATATTTTTAAACTAAATTATCAGCTATATATTTTGAAACATTTTTTTTAGAATTTAAAAACATTTTTACAAACAGACAAAGGAAGAAAAATATAGATTAATTATTCATCGGTAAACCCTGCTAAATTCGGAGATGTACAAAGAAAATTTCTTTTACACATTGGTAATATGTATGTGCTCATATTTTATTTTTATTCGATTTAAGAATTTTACTATCATCGAATTGACAAGAGAAGACCTACCGGGAAGCGTTACAATAAATACAGAAATGAAGCCCCTAAACTAAACAGAATTGGATACTTCAGTTCATTAAAAAAGATTAAGACCGATTCACCAAAATCAAAAGGTAACCAGGTATTACCAAATTTTAGTATTTCTCAACTCGATATCGATTTATTTATAATCGTTTGTTTTTTTTACTTTCTAGAAAATGAAAATAACGGCCATGGTTTAAATGAGAACCTAACCGAATTCGTGAAAAATGAAGAGTACGAGAAGGACAAAGAATGGTTACATTGTGTGGAGCACAGTAGAAATTAAATTTAAAAACACATTTAAAGGTCGCCAGCAGGAACTTCCAAACAAAAATTTTAAAGTACACACATTTTACGAGGATTGGATCATATACAGGAATCCTGAGGCTTTTAGACTTGTGTGTTTTTCTATAAAATGATATCAAAATGATTATTTTATATTTACAATTGAATTTTTATTACCTTAGATTAATCTCGAGTTTCAATTGCTCTTTCCCGATTAGGACCATTGCATAAAAAAGAAATGGAACTACTTCGTTGATAAAATAATTCCAATTATCACCAATAAGATTAAAGATAAAAAATTTATTGAACAACTCGCTGATACGTTTAAAAATGAAGGTGTATACTATTCGGCATTACCATTTTGCTTTCATAAATTTGTATTCAAATTTACAAGAGGTACAAATACTAACATTATTGTTTTCCTCTATATATTTTCAGAATTATAATTTTTGTTGATATTAAAAAGATTTCATTACTGGCGCCGCTTATTCGAAGATTCAAAGAAAAAAGTTTGGAAAATTTCGATTCGATATTCGATTAATGCATTCTTCTTAGAACTGAATAACGTAACCAATCTAAAGGCTGAAATAAAAAAGAAAAAAGATGTTTGCAACGAATATGGAATAAAACTTCAACCCGTCATTATTATATTGGAACAACAGGAAAAAGAAATTTTCGGTTTGTTACGACGAAAACTTTTACTGTTTCAAAAATATTTTGGATTGCGTTTCCGTAGCATTCAAAATACATTTTGCACTAAATTTGGATTATTCAAGTGAATGCTATAAAGTGTGGTTATTTTTATAACACTTTTTTTTTGGATATACACACTTCAAATGATAAGCCAGATGTTGAAATTTCTTCTTTAATTACTACTTTAATTTTTAAATTCCTTAAATTTTAAATTTTTTTTTGTATTTTTATAATTATTAATTGAAATGAATTGCGAATATTGTAACTTTATTTGTCATGAATTTGATTCATACCCTTTTTATTTAAAAATAGTTCATAAATTCAGATAATCTGAAAACAGTTTTAAATGCCACCGAAATATTGATTGATTGATTTGATATACATTTATTGAATAAAAATAAGAAAATATATTTATATTGAAAAAATAGCACTTAAATTAAAAGATGAATTTAATAATTAGTTTTATTTAAAAAAAACTAGAATTTTATTTTACTCCATTTGAAGAAGCAATACTAGATTCGATGTAAGATTGCTCAACAATACTACACAAAGGTTCTTAAATTTATGTCTTGTAAGTAACAAAATTTATGAAAAATTCATCAAATTTAAATCGTTTGGTTAAAAAAATACATAAATTTAATGAAAATGTTTACGACTTTTCTCCAAAACCTTAGGAATTTTGTCCACGAACTTTATATTTGTCAGCCTTGAAATCAGTTACTAAATTCAAAGCAAGATCCTATAAAACAAAGCAAAATTTGATATACAATTCAGAACATTAAATTTACACCTTATATAATTAAAATAATGCAGCAAATACATAGGGTCCAGATCAAGTCAGAAATTCATTGGAATCAAATACAAAAACTTTAAATTTATGACAAATTTTTTTCAGTCTATAGTCTCTACATGGGTCTCGCACCCTCTATGGGTAAATGCCCCTATTCAAGATGGTCTTGAACATATATAGCATATATTATTATTATATTATTTTTTTATATATTCAAAATGCGTTCCAACGTCTTGGTAACCTCACCTCAACCTCACCCTATCAGGGTAGGTACCATCACCTTCCATATTATCCAGAATATCCTTTATTATGATTATTACGCTCTTTGTACAAATTAATTGTTTAATTTTTTGGAATAATAACTAAAGAACGTCCAAATTAAAACGTTAAGTTATTGAACGGAACTAAATACTTATTGATAACTATAACAATTATTGTGTCGATTTAAAGGTCGTAAAATCAATAACTATAAAATTGTTACGACAATAACTTCGTTTATTGGCCAAAAACAACTTTTGTTTTTTATTGATTTTGCATATCTCGACTCACGTGGAATAAGGGCTTAACTCGAAATAAACGAAATATGAGATACTAATAAAATAGAAATCATTATTTATTATTTTTATGTTTTCCTCTTGCACCTATATTTTTTTCTCTATTTTAATGTATCTTTTGTTTTAACGAAAAAGGGCTTAGTATATCTAACCGAATAGTTGCTTTTGGAAAAAGGACTTGTTTCGTGAAAATTGATATACCAAATTGTGTTTAGTGAGAATTTCGTGTCTAAATAGAATTAAGTCGTTTTACTTAAATCAGGTATGTATAGTTAAAAAATGTATATTCTGGGACTAACTACCAAAATTTTAGTTTTATGTAAAAGTTTTTAATTGTATTTAAGCCCTTTTTCCAAAATTCTAAAATTTTTATTTATAATATACTAATTGCATTTAGGCCTTTAGTAAAAAATAATGAAATATTAAAACAATTTTGGTAAATAGGTTTAAATTAATATAAGTCCAAATTGTCAAACAGTGATTTGAAATTCTTTAAATTTATTTAGATATAGGCCGTTTTAACAAGTACAAAGTGGTGAAAAAAAACAAGTTACTTTAAAAGTAAAAAAGGCCTAATTTAATTTTGTTCGATTTTAATAAGCTAGTTTATGAAAGTTTTTTAGCCATGTATATGTCCAGGTCATGTTGTAATAAATTACAAGATGAAGTCGAATCAAAATTACATACGTCTGGTGAAAGTGAATCTAGTGTAGACGATAGCAATGCTGATCCAAGCTTTGAACCACCAAATTTAAATTCATTGCCAGATTTGTTAAGTAGCGAGGATGATTGTAATAGCAGCATTGAGAGAATGGGAGTAATTTTGGAAAATAATTTGTCTCAAATGAAAACACAAAATCATATTCAGCCAAGAAAAATTCGAGAACAAAAACGAAATTATGGGAAATAGTATAATAACAGGAAAAATAGTCGAAGAAAGAAAAATGATAAAGCTAACTCCATGTATACGGAAATGTAGTGATAAAATTAACGAAGAACATCAACTACTTATTTTTGAAGAATATTGGGCGCTCGGTGAATATAATTTGAAAAGATTGTATGTTTGCGGATTAATTTCTATTGAAAATAAAAAAACACAAAGTCTTGTTAATTTCGGAAATAAGCAACGAAATCGTGAATATACATATAAATACCACTTAAAAGTTAACGAGCATATACGCATCAAGTTTGTCAGAAATGCTTTAAACATACCTAAGGCGAGACTGATAAGTTTTTAAAAACTATCATTAAACACAAAATTAATTCACCGGGAATTACAATCGATATGGATAGACGGAGTAAAAATACACCGCTAAACAAATTAACACCGGAAAAAATTCAAGAAGTCAAGGATCATATCAACAGTTTTCCAAAATACGAATCCCATTATTAATGTAATAAAAATGCGCAGTTATATTTAGAAAATAATTTGAACATTGCCAAAATGTACCAACTCTATAGTGATAATTATGAAAGGCACGTTTCACTCTCTAAATACAGTGAAATATTTAAAACAATGAACATAAGATTTAAAAAACCTAATGTTGACACTTGCAATACATGCGACAAATTGAAAATGCAAATTAGCTTAGCCTGTGATGATGACAAGTTGATAGAATTGAAGATGACTCAAGAGCAGCATCATATTGTCGCTGATCTGGGATACTCTTCAAAACGGTATAATATTGCGGAAGAAAAAACGGATATTTCGAAAAAAGTATTAATTTTTGATCTTCAACAAGTGTTACCTACACCAAAACTTAATTCGAATATCGCATATTACAAACGATACTTAAGTGTTAACAATTTAACCATTCATGACGGCACCATCGGGACAGCACATTGCTATATGTGGCATGAAGGTTCAACTGGCCGTGGTTCTAATGAGATATCATCATGTCTCTTTGAGCACATAAATTCTCTCTCAGAATCGTACAAGTCTGTAATTTTATACAGTGACAATTGTTTCGGTCAAAATAAAAATTCAATAGCTTCGATGATCATGTTAAAGGCCAACATAAAAGTCGGGATCGAAACTATTGATCATAAATTTCTCGAAGTTGGGCACACTCATATGGAATGCGATCAGGATCACTCAATAATCGAACGGCGAAAGAAAAATACTGGTATACAAATTCAACATCCACGAGAGTGGTATCAATTTGTCCGAAGTTGCAGTACCACAAAAAAAAGGTTTGAAGCCAATGGAATGGATTCCAAAATGAGAGACTTCAAATCGTTTTCCAATGAAAAGTTCGTGATTCGAAAAGTGGACAATTTAAAAAATAAATTGAATTGGAGACAAATTAAATGGTTGCGTTTTACCAAAAATTCACTACAGATAGGAGAATGAAAACTTCCAATTCGAAATTTTTAAATAGTTTTTTCTTCTTAATCACAGGTCAATGAACCATTTTTGGAAATTAATCTTTCAAAAAGAGGTGTATCGGCGGTGAAATTGGACGACGTTCATAGGCTTACAGAACCAAATTTAATAACGGCCACAAAAAAAAGGATCTGATTGATTTAATGACTACCCAATATCATAATTTCTATACGTCGTTAGAAACAAAAAACAACCATATTGATAATAACGAAATTGATTTTATTGAAGATGAAGAAGATAATTTTGACTAAAAATACAACGCAAAAATGTACTATGAAAACTTAACAATTTTTATTTTTTCAAATTCAAACATGGAATAAATGTTTAAAATTTTTTTTTTGATTTTTAAATTTTGTTAATCTCGAAAATTACATCATATTTCGAACTTAAGAAACATATACAGATTTACAAAACGGATTAACAATATTTAAGAATCTGTTATTTATAATTTAAATTAGGAAATAAAGGCTTAATCTGAAATAAGATAGTTTAATTTAAATTTACGATTTAGAAAATGGGCTTAGTTAACTAATTTTCAATTTCCCTCTAAAGCTCAGTACAATTATATTTTAAACTGCGTCGATTTCAAAGAGTTTACAATTCTGAACATTTTAGACCTGCTTTAGTTATTTGAAAGTAAACGGGTTTTTCAAAAATGCAATTAAAACTTAAAAATGGTATAGTGAGTCGAGATATGAAAATTGTTATTACAACAACTTTTTTCTCTGAGTGTAGATAATAGTTTATTTAGTACATTTCAATATTTGATTAGATTTAATGCTAATTTTGGTAATTTCATCAAAGTATGTTATTTAGTTAACGTTTTAAGTTTTATAATATTAAAAAATAATAATTATTTCACAATGTTCATAAATGTAACTAAATAAGATCTCAATTAATGCACAAATGAACTTTGCACTTAGTATACAAAGTACTCTAGATGATTCTTTACAATTCGGATTTACATCTACTCGATGAGTGATTTTGTTGAAACTATGGAAGGTGATCAACCCCATTGTAGCGGATACATCTTTCCAGTCGAACTTCCGTCGATCGTACAGTGGTCGTTGGTGATGATGTTGTTACTGTCTCCTCGTATTTTCTTTTATTCCTAGAGGTTTTTTTAAACTAATCTTAGTTGCACTTCGAATAAATCACTCGTGATGAACCCTTGCACTCATTTGTTTTTGCATTAGTTAGCCAAATGAATTTTTCGAAATAAACGCAGACGGCAGGTGGTCCAGTTCATCTAACCTGACATGTTTTTCTGGATGAGTTTCCGTAAACCGTACAGGTGTTGCTGTTGTAACCGATGATTCATCATTTTTCCTTTTGTTGGAAGCTTTCTTGAAACTCATTTTGGTGAGACAACATCCTAAATTCAATTTGAAATCTTTTAATTTCATGTAGAGTGTTGACAAAACTTAAAGGGGAACAAATACAAATGCTACTCTTCAGTCACTTTGTCCACATATCGTCGCTTGAGTTCTATCTTGGCGTTAGCGCCAACATTTTAGTTTTGAGAAAATCAACTTTAAAGTTTTTATGATTTTATTAGTTGAAACGTTTCACTTAAACAGCGATATTTTTATCTACTATAAATCGATTCATGTTACTGTGAATTACATATTGCAAATAACATTTTGAAGTTGACTAGTATAGTTTTCCCGGAAAATGGAAAATTTAATTTTTATTTTAAAGCTATTTTGGTGTATGTCACATATAATTAAGTGATCATGATTATTACCTGGATATACACAAAAACGATGGAAGTACACCAATCTAGAACTATTAAAATAAACTAAAATGAGATATTAGAAGAACGGAGATATACATTATTCTCCAGCGGATAATTTCAAAGGGAGTTTGGACTTCAGAAAGACCACCCAAGTAGCAAAATGAAACCAAAGTTTCAGAAAAACCAAAATCGAGGTTGCATTTAAGAGTTTATGTAACTAGTATTTTTGAAACGGTTCTAACATGTCTTCAATTTCGAATAATTTAAACGTCTCTGAACGAGTTTTATGAAACCCTTTTGACACCAGCAAAAGTTTTTAAATGGTTTCCAAATATCCAAAAATTTACTGGTTATTTTAAAACCATTCGTAAACGGTTTTATTTTGGAACAATTGCAACGTATTTGAAACGGTTTAGAAAAACCCTAAATATTGATTAAAATACCGTATTATTGTTTCTAATAATTTTCTTCTATTTAGGTATTTTTGTCACTGGAATTTTTAATGGTTTACCAACTTTAAAAATAATTCGCTAAATCATTATGTATTTATTTTGTTTATAAGCACAAACAATATATTGCTTAATATGTTTAGAGTCGGACTCGGACAATACCGTCTGCTGATAAACATGATGAATGACGAATCTTATAAAAGGTTTGTCAAGTCAATTGGTAAACTCACTTCGAAGTGAAAACCAAATCTGGCTAAAAAAAATTTTGTAAACTATATTATCTTCAAATGGTTTTAAGTTTTTATAAAATCAGTTGAAACTGAAATTATTTTTCAGAGATTTTCAGTTTTTTACAAACCGCTTTAAAACCGATTTTTTGGATTTTTGTTACGGTGTTTATGAAACCTAGAACCACTAGGTTTGTCACCGCTCCAAAGAAACTTAAAAGTAGTTATAATACGAATATTTGAAATCATTTAAAACCGTTTCAAAAAATCTGAGGTTTTTTTAAATCTGTTTATAAACGGTTCCTCATTAGTAAAAATAAAACGAGATGGTATCAAAAAACGCGGTCAAAAGCAGTATCTACTAAGGCTTTCTTACGTGTTGGAAGCGTATCTCAAACCATTTCAAAAACTTTTTGGTTGTAAAACCTAAGTTTCGTATTGGTTATAAAACCAACTTGAAACCAAAAATTGCTACTTGGGCATTTCGACCAATTCGGTACTCAATTTCAGGTAACATTTATAGATCTGAGTAATAAGCATACCTCAAAATAATTTAAAAGTCTTATTGTATTTCAAATTATTAATGTAGAACGTAAACACACTTCAATTTTCATACTATGTACAAACTATAGCTAACCTGTGACTGAATAATCAATCACGTGAATACATTTTATTGAATTTTTAGTTAAGAAATGATTAAGTAGATTTTTTAAGATGTAAATTCGATGCACTTTTATCAAAAATAAAGTAAATTCATATATGCGGTTAATTTTTAAATCTTAAATAGATAGAGTGTCATGACAAAATTGTATTTTTACACTCACAACTATTAACATCAAAATGTATGTAAAATCATTTTATGTTTTCTGTTTTGTTTAATTGAGATTCAATTACAAATTTTCTACTCATTTTGTCATCACAGTGTATCATCACAAAAACATCGGCAATTTTAATAAATTTTGTCATTGGGCGCTTTGATTTGAAAATTTCATAGAGTTCAAAATTTTTATAACGTTGGCTGTGATTTTACTCAGCATGTTGCCAACTGTTGAGTGACCTGAAAGCGCTCATTGTCACGGTGTAATGCGCATGATCAAAGATTCAATATAAACATATTTTATCATGGCATTCTGGCGTCGTGACAAACTTTTGGTGAAAACACCTGAGGTGCCCGTTTCAGGTACTTCGCGGTGGAATTTTTCCGATTTTTCCAGCAAAGGCACACCGCTATATTTATGTCGACCTAACCTGGAAAACTTAAACGGATCGAATCATGTTTATTGGTCATTTTAGGGTTGAGTTTGAAAAAATTAAGCGTATTAATATAACAGATATAGATAACAATATAACAAATTTCAATTCAGTCTTTTTAAGTAAAAAATAATTTAAAATTATTTCTATTCAAGTCTTTAAGCCTAAACTAAAAATATTTGTGTACAAGCACATTATATCAAATACATTTTATAAATTTCTCTATCAGCTTCTAGCATGTACTGGCATCGGCTGACATTTTGTATAGAATGACGAATGGCCCAATTGTAGGTGCTTTAAAAACGTTTTTCATGAAAACGGATTTGCGAGTGTCTGAGATTTTCATCAAAATCGAAGTTTTAATTTCACCAGTATACTTAGTCCGATATTATATTGTAAATAAATCAGATGGTTCGTAAATCATATGTTACTAACAATATTTCTACCACAAAAGATTTTGATTTTTGCAGTTTGGTCGTTGCAACCTGATGAGTAGACCAACTTTTTATCAGTACGAAACCAAGCTGCCAAGAAGCTACCTAAGGGAGTTCTCATTTTTGTAAGGGTTTGTGTATCTTTGTGTACACAAGTGCCCTGGGGTTAAACGTGGGGGAGGGAAATGCATTTTTCTACTTTTGTGGTAGAAATATTGTTAATAAATGGCCTCTTTGTTTTTATGCGACAAAAATTGTCGTAAAACATTGTATGGGTGTCCATTAAAATGATATTTTGTCCGAAAAAGCCGAAAAAAACTTAAAACAAAATAAATAATTTATATTTTAAACAATAAAAAAAATTAACTTACTTTAGATGGATCGAATCGACAAAATATCAAGTTTTTGATCAAAACGATGTTATAACATCTTATGAACCACAAATTTTTGACATATTATTGTATTTTTGTTTGTTTTATTTTCAACCATTACACAGTCAATTTTTATAATAATTAAACAGTTAAAAAATTATATAATAGATAGCGCGCTTGTCATGAAAAAGTCATTATTTACTTTACATAATGTAAAAAATAACTTATGTAATTTACATGTAAATTACATGTAAATAACCCTGTAAAATACATCGTGTAATTTACGCGTCCAAAAGTGCACCAAATGATTATTGCTAAAAAATTTATTTCGTTTAAAATATTAAGTTTTTGTTTTCAAACTAAATTTTTAAGTGACCAATCCTCAATACAAAAAACACCCAAATTTAATTTATTTTAACTTTCCCAAAAATTAGTTGTCCATTTTACTTGTTCTGTGGGTAGATCGAGCATCTAATCCAAACTCTAGTTTCTTGTTTGCGGACTTTTCGAATGGCACTTTTCCATATATACGGTTCCATTTAAGGGTTTCGATCTCAAATAAATAAAACACACAAGTTTAATGTGATTTACTGCGTCCTCCCTTATTCTCTCCTAAAATTACTATACCATTACATTATAAAATGAACAATAAATTACTGATTAATACAATTTTAATTAAATCCAATGAAATGCAAAATCAAACAGTAAATTTTTCCCGTGTTAAGAAAACACAAAACATTACCGTCTTCAAAATACATAAGTGTACAAGAAAACCAACAATCAAATATAGAAAATTCATGCTCATTTCGTATTCAAAATAAGGAAAAACGATTAAAGAAAATTATTATCGATTTGGTATACACTGTGCTCTAAAATTTATCTTTACGTATATATACAGACGAGCAGCCTGCGATAGTACAATGATGGGTCACAGCTTTTCACAAAACGATGGCAGCAAAAAGAAAATACCCCCAAAATAAAATAACAATAATAAAGAAATTTAAATTTATTATCATTTTATTTATGGCATTTTGTTATTGTAATTTAAAATTTCATTTTACTCGAAAATTAATTTTCGTATAATCGTTGAATTGAACCAAAAAAAAAAATATTAAATCGTTTTCATTTTGCATTGTTTTTGTTTTAATCTGCTGGGTTGGAAAATGAGGAAAATTCTTAATTTGTTTTGTATTGATATGGTATACACAATATATACAGTATTTAACATGGGAATTTATAAAAGAATGTTTAGCTAACAAGATTTTCCGATTTTCTCGCATTTATTATGTCGATCGTTGATTTGCTTGATTGAGTAATTGATTGAGTTTTTAGTGATTTTATATAATGACATATTTAAATTTCCGTTTTAATATATCCGGTGATTTACTTCATCGCACCTACCTACCTACCTACAAACACATTATTTGTTGCCACAGGATATTTTGATAAAACGAGCTTTTCACTGAACGTATATAATATAGTCGTATACCGAGATGCTGATAAGGAAATACACAAAACACGAATAGCACGCAGCAAGAAGGTAAATAAAGAAAACAGATTGTCTCGTCTCGTAAACTAGATAAAAATCCGGCCTCTATATGTATAACAGTATGTCACTTTAGGTTTAATTTAATATTCTAAACACATTCAGCTAACGAAATGTAGAATGTTAAGGATTTCATTTTGTTTATCTTGGATGTCATGACGAACAGTTCATCCGAAATATGTACCAGTATATATTTGTTATCTAGTATACATTTGTGTGGTGTTAATAATGCAGAACAATTTTAGAAACGATGAAGAGATTAGATAATTGAAACTAACTAGATAGATAGAATGAACGTAGATTGAAAAACGACATGGACTAAAATAAATCAAATAAATCAATTCGTTTCAATGTGTAGCTCGTTTATTTTTCACAATAAATTCAAACTTATTTTGGAAAATTTTAGAAATGTAGGTTTTGGTTTATAAATTCCAATAGAGCTCGATTGTTTAATTTTCATTTTCAACTGTAAAGCAATTCAAATGTTTGTTTTTGTTGATTTCGCAAGTTTGACTTATACATTGCAAAGTACTGTACAAATGAAATGACAATAATGTTCATTTTCGATTAAACAATTTGAATGCATATTTTCAAAACTATGAGTACAGGCTATTGAATGTAAATCAATGGCCAATGTATTGTATTGATGCATAATGGGCTCATTGTGTTCAACTTTGATTTTATGTTTTTTTAATAAACCAAATAACTAAAGGCTGTGTGCCAAACTTAAAGTAAAAGTCAATTTAAAGTAAAACTTCCGCTAAATTCAATTATTTTCCGATAACACTATGGCAAACTGATCGAAAATTCTTTCCTAAAATCGGTCGTTATTATGTAGTAAACGATTTACCTTAAGTTTGGCACACAGCCTAAGCAGGTATTGGAATATTTAATAACCTTTTACAGAAGGTGTGATAAATGTGAATTTTATAAAAGAAAACACTTAGCTTATTGAAGTTTTTTAACTCTTATTGAGAATACACAACGTGCATTATTTCATTAGTTTGAAATATTTCCGAATATGCGGTTACATCATCAGAACTTTTTATGCACTTATTTATTTATTTAAACAGAAAAAGTTTACAGAATTGTCTTGAAAAATTATTAATGTAAAAATATAAATAAAATCCGCTTTGAACAATTGAATTGATGGAATCGAAGAAATCGCTTCCTGTTTCTCCTAACGCCAGAAGCACTTATACAGGGTGTCCTAAAATTGGCAGACCAAATGAAACAGGATGATAGGGAAGCTCATTTCCAACAAAAACAGCCATGTAAAGTTTTTTCGAATGGTTGATGGTGCAAAAGTTATTCCACTTTTAGTGTTTTTTAGTGAAATCGCATGCACCAAAAAATGATTTAGAAGAAAGCAAGGGTTCTTTTGTTTAATTTTCTTTTTCAATACGATCTAGAAGAGTATACCTTTCCAATAAAATCATTTTTATAAGCTGCATTATCTTCTGTCAAATAAAAATTTGTTTTGTAAACTTTTTTTGTTTCTCAAAATTTTTGTTGATGTTTAAGTGACGCCGGCAGGAAAATAATGTACTACAGAAAATTGATTCAATATCAGAAAAATATACGACACTAATGCATTTTATAAAATGGTATCACACCGGTTATTCACAATAGACTGTTTTCTATCAATTTTTTTTCACATAGTAAGTCGTGTTTATTAAAAAATGCATTTAACAAAATTTCGAGTTCTAAAATAGATGCTTTGTCAGAAATAAAACAAAATGAATAAAATATTATTTTTTTTATTAACTTTAAATATTATTATTATAATTTCCCTCAAATTACCCGGATTTCCCGGATTATGGCCTCAATCTGAGGGAAATCCTGGAAACTGTGGGAAACTCAGAGGAAATACGGAAGAAACCAAGAAAACCGGAGGAAAACTTGAGAAATTCGGATGAAACTCGGGAAATCTGGAGGAAATCTGGCGGAAACCATGGAAATCCGGGAAAAACTGAGGGAAATTCGGGGGGAAATCCGAAAAACACGGGAAATCCGGGAAAAATCCGGGGTATTCGCAGGAAATCCCAATAATAATATTTAAAATTACTAAACAAAAATTATTTTATTTATAATGTTTTATTTCTGACAAAGCCTCTATTTTAGAACTCGAAATTTTGTTAAATGCATTTTTTAATAAACACGACTTACTTTGTGAAAAAATTGATAAAAAAACATTCTATTGTGAATAACCCGGTGTGTGATACTTTTTTATAATCTGCATTAGTGTCGCATATTTTTCTGATAGTGGGTCAACTTTCTATTGTACATTTTTTTCCAGGTGGCGACACTTAAACATCAACAAAAAATGTTGAGAAACCAAAAAATTTACAAAAGAAAAGTTTTTATTTGACAGGTCGTATACAAAAATAAAGTTAAACAAAAGAACTCTTGGTTTCTTTTAAATAATTTTTTTGGTGCATGCGATTTCACTAAAAAAGCACTAAAAGTGGAATAACTTTTGCACCATCAACAATTCGAAAAAACTTTACATAATTGTTTTTGTTGGAAATGAGCTTCCCTATCACCCTGCTTCGGTGGATCTGCTAATTTTGGGACACCCTATATATAAATATGACATGTTTATTTGTAACATTAAAGTGTATATGTTCCATGGGTCACCAGAATGGTTCTAAGCTGAAAATGGTCCATTGAAAGTTGCAGCTTCAATAGGAGTGGGAGTGGTAGCTTCCATGGGAGCTTTTCCGATGTTTGCTATTATCTTGAAAAGATACCATTTTCAAGAGAAACTACTAAGAGCCAAAGATACTAAATTAATTTTGCAACGATAACAGTCCTGTGGGCAAATTCCGGTTCGCTGGCAATTTACCATTATGGCTTTTATTAGTCGAAAAAATTCAATTGGTATAAAAACACAGAAAACACATATTAGAGAATATATATTTTGCGTTTTGATATGCTTGCTCATCTTATACATAAAATCAATTTTTGTCAAAAAATAGTCCAATGAGCCAAAAAACGTAATGTATTAAATGTTTCCCAGGTTAAAACCCATTTGTTGAACCGGAATCGAAAATTTTATGGTAATGGGAAATGACTGGTCGAAAAAAAAACCATTACCATTTCCCATTACCATTTATCATTGAACCGGAATTCGGGTGCTGAACGGTTTTTCAAAATTTAAGCGGAAATGACGAATTTTAACAAGAAACTGTTTGTCTACGTATTGAGGAGTAGTAGATAGAAAATTTGGCCGCAAACGCAAATGAACCAATGGAAAACACAAAGTCTACCGGATAAATCGCCAGAATTTGTGGGTAGTGCGCCGCAAAGGTAGATTGTACGGCCTTATCGAATTTCAATCGAATGTGGTAAAAAATAGGCAAGCAAATCGTTAGATTTATAATTTTTATTTATTAAAAAGGTAATTGAATAAATTAATGATATTGCTTGGTTGATAAAAAATACAGTTTAAAAAATCTTGAAATTTAGTTTGCCAAAAACTATAACAAATGTACATTGTTGTACATACATACATATTTATTACGTAGCGCGATCTTCGAATCGATTAACGCACCGCACCTTAATCATCTAGTACAATTGTTACAATTTTACAACTGTTATAATAGTACAAGGAACCAGTTTGACAGATCAATAAAAATAAAGTTTAATTTGTTTATACAATGCAAAGTGTTTTGAAAATTAATTTACGTGTGAAAGTTAAATTAACAGTGCAAATAAAAGTTAACTGAAATTAAAAAATGTGTGTATTTGTAAATAGAGCTTTCAAAACAGTAGCAACTTTTCAAAACCCGCTTTTCAGTTATCCAGAATTTCAAAAAAAAGGGATATGTAGCTTTAAAAATAAATTGTGACAAACCGGTTTTTAAAATAAGAAAATCGGTTAATTCAGGTTTTGATTTTCTAGGAAACTGTATTTTTATATTTGAGATGTATGCATTGAACAGCTGATCATCATATAACAAAAGGTAAATCAATATTATAGTGATATGGTCTATAATGTTTAAAATTATATAAAATAAATTTAGACCCAAATACTAAATAATTGTTATATAAATCACAGTGTTTTAATTCATAGTTTTGTGTAGTTTTGTGTTGTATATTTTCCAGGTGGAAAATTTTGTGTTGTGCAAAATGTTTCCCGTGTTGCGCGGGAATACTGTTTTTCAACAAAAATTCCGCCCGTGATTTTAGTTTTCTCCAGAGATGTCCTTTTCCTCGTTTTCGGGTTTGCTAATTAGAAATATATAGACGACAATTTAATTGGTGCAAGGCGAGATGGGGGCCGTGCCATTTTTGGTACCTACTATATCATAACTATCCGCATATCTTTACGCTGATCATGCCGATATGAAAGTCATTTTTAGGATTTTCGCGGTACAGATTATGTTATCGACTTTTGGTTTTCTGAATTTGAGATTGTTTCTTGCTCACCTTTACTAACAACGCCAATATGCGTTTCAATATTAGATGTATTGATTACATATACTCACGTTCGTTTTTCGCAAGGTGTGATATATGGAGGCGGAATCAATTTCGGCACCTATACCTACTATCTACGCAATATTGCTGGCATAGGTGTCATTTTCGTGGTACAGATTACGTTACTGAGGTTGGTTTTTGTTAGTCGAGATGGTGGATTTTGGTAAATTATACTAATTTCGCCTATAATCTGGATATGGATGCCATTTTTGGGGCTGATTACGGTACTGAATTTCATTTTTCGCAAATTGAAATGGAAGCTTTTATTTTCTACTTAACTTACTGCTTCTGTTTTTCGCAAATTGAGATTGACTGACGTTTTTGTTACGATGATGCTTCGTACCATAGGTGTACGAACAGGTAGAAAGCCGACACGGGTGTCACTTTTGAGGTTCTGCTTCTAGGAAATTAACTTTTCTCAAGTAAAATAGTAAAACCGTTTCCGTTTTTGTGTAACCAAAAATTTCAAATAGGTACGTCGCTTAACAAGTTTTCAATTCAAAATTTTTTCGATTTGAAATTTTGAAGTTCATTTTATAAACTAGCTGACTTGTGGCTGAATAATCAGCCACGTGAATACATTTTGTTGAATTTTTGGTTAAAAATGATTAAGAAGATTTTTTAAGATGTAAATTTGATGCACTTTTATCAAAAATTAAAGTAAATTCATATACGTGGTTAATTTTTAAATCTTAAACGGCAAGCACGCGCTCAAATGTACACAGTATGACGGGTTGGGTTCGAAATCTTACTTTTCAAAATCTAACTTTTCTAAATCTTAGTTTTGACAAAGCTATTTTTATTAATTCGCGCGTGCGCCCGAAAAGCAACATTTTTTTTATTTCGAAAAGCAACATTTTAAATCTTTTATGTGTCATATCTCACACATATCTCAAAAATTACAAAAATTAAAAATTTCATTAAAGGGTAATTACACAATTATATACAATTTCAATGTCGGGGATTCCCAGGAAAATATTTTCCATTCTTGCTTGTATGGCGCACGAATAATAACAATAATAATGAGAAATTTCATAAAAATAGGGAAATCCCTTAAATAACTAAAATTGAATTGCCGGGATTCCCAATATGAAAATATTTGTACTTCTTGCATGTAATACTATTAACCTAAGTGATGGCAAATAATCGTTTATTTATCTTTTCGTTTGTGATTTTGATAAATAAGTGGTAAATTAACTAAAGTGATAGTGATAAAGTTATAAGTGATAAGTAAATTAACTAAAGTGATAGTGATAAAGTGATAAAAAAATATCGTAAGTATTTTTAAAGTTACATTATTCGAGATGAATATTCAGATTGTAAAAACCAATAAGGGGAATGAAAAGTTAATTATCGACGGATATGCGTATCATTTACAAAGAAAAGGCGATACTTTCCAGTGGATGTGCGCTGACACAAAATTACTACTTTGTAAGGCAAGAGTGGTAACAAGGATTATAAATGGTTCACACAATATAAAAAAGGGACCGTCCAGCCACAACTATAATCCGTCTCTTTATTAGAAATCGGTATTTCAAACAAATGAAAATGTGAAAATTGACGCAATAACCTCAAGCAGCTTACCATCTCAAATTATTAGAGATAACGTCATAAAATGTGCACCAACAATGCGCGTTTATTAACCAAGCAAATCGGATCAAAAGCAGAAAGTTAGTAGAGTGCGGTCTAGTGCAATAAGACAACCAAATGATATTTTTAATATAATTATTCCGGATAATTTAAAATATGTTGAAGGAGAATTATTTGTACTCTCTGAAAAGAGGTTCGACGACCAAAAAATTATTTTATTAGGAACGCAATCAACTCTGAAACTCCTAGGGGAAACAGATTGTTGGCTAATGGATGGGACGTTCGAGGTGGTTCCAGTTTTTATGCGCCAACTATTTACGATTCATTGCAAATTCCAAAATTCAATTGTGCCATTATCCTTTTGCATTATGAGCTCGAAAACTAAAGCCGCATCGTTTGAAATTTTTTACGAGATTTGCAAATTAGCATGCGATTTGAATATAAATTTAAAGCCAAAATTAATAATATCGGATTTCGAAAAGGCGAGCGTATTGGCTTTAAAAATATTCTTTTTGGCACTATATAAAGGATGTTTATTCCATTTTGGACAAACAATTTGGCGAAGGTTCAAGCGCAAGGATGTACTAAAAGATATGGGAATGATGAGGATTTTGCTTTACACATTCGAATGATCAAAAGTTTAGCTTTTGTACCGGCAAATGAAGTAGTAGCGTATTATAGAGAACTAAAAAAATCGATGAATTCGGATGTTCGTAAAATCGGAATATGGTTCGAGAAAAACTACTTAACTGGTATAAAAACAAAGAGCAACCCAGAAGGTAAACCAGTTTATTCTCCTTTTTTTTGGACAATTTTCGATAAACCAGAAAGCAATGTCCCGCGTACCCAGAACTCCGTAGAAGGATGGCATCGGCAGTTGCAAGTTTTAATTGGGAAATCACACATTGGGCTTTACCAACTTGTCTCTGAATTAGCGAAGGAAATGATAATAGCTAAAACGCGAATACAGCAAGTACAGGCTGGAGCACCTTGCCAAGTAAAAAAAAAGCTACTAGCACGAAACATAAACATTTCCAACGTTATAAAACAAAGGCAGAACATGGATAAAATTAGCTACTTAAAAAATATAGCCCACAATATGGCATTGCAAAAATGAATTGCAAAATGATTTTTTATTACTTTTTAACTTGAATTTTTTTATTTAATTTTTTATTTATATATTTTAAAAAGTGAATTAATATTTTTTAGTTACGAGTATTTTATGAATGAATTATTTTCCGTTATTTTCAGAACGACCACACAGTTCAATTAAAAAAAGGATAATTATACTAATCATAAGTACTCTAATGTTTTTAGAAAATTTTTAAACATTTTATTACATTTTTAGAAAAAGTAAGATTTTTCTAAAAAGTAAGATCTTTTCATTTTCGAAAGTAAGATTTTAAAAAGTAAGATTTTGTAAAAGTAAGATTTTGAATAAGTAAGAATTCAAGAAAGTTAGATTTTAGGAAAGTAAAAACTAAGATTTTGATAACAGTAAGATTTTGAAAAGTAAGATTTCGATACGCCCTGGGTTATTATATCATTTTTGTTTAAAATTGAGCCATGAAAATCAAATAAAATGTTTCCTGGGTTTTATGGTGTTATGATACTGACTAGTTTTCAAGTGCTGTAATGTGCTGTAAATCTATTAAGGCCAACAAAATAAATAATTAATTTAAACAGTAGACAAGACTATGCGCATTTGTTTTGACGTTATGAAAATAAAATAATATATCTGTGTAGCGTGCGCTGCAATATTTTGTTTTGAAATATGTTTGTAGTGTACACGTACACACAAAATCACATTACTAAAAAATGACTATACGTCAAAAAAAATAATGTAAGTTGATTTATTTTTTTAAGTTTGCTCAATTTAAACTGCTGCAAAAGTAAGCTATATCATTTCTTGCTGAATTTATTCTTATTTTCTGTTTATATGTTGCATACACTAATTCTTTCAAGTGATTTGTACTTACATTACTTGTCTACTCTATTTTCATTTTTAATCACATGAACCATTTGAAAAACTAGCCAGTGTCATAACACCCTTAGATACACTCATTCCACGTGGACATTGATCGGGCAATACTATTTGTAGAACAGTTTTTGCTTAATTTTATTGTAATAAATTCGTTCGTGCACTGACAATTCTCGTAAACGGACCAACTCTTTTGGTGAGTAAATTGAAAATCTAATTTATTGATCATTTATAAGAAAATGAGTTTTATTTTTATGTGAGTGAATATGTGTATAAAAGAACGTTGAATTTTCATCATTTTTATACAAAATCCGCGTTAAATTTGTTATTTTTCGTTATTTTATTGTAACCTATTTCTGGCACGGCCTTGGCTATTGCTAATCCGACTATCCAAAAGCTCTTCATGTTTTATTTTGAATTCTAGAGTGTCAAACAAAAATTAAGTATACCCAGGAAGATGTGATAAGAGCACTCGAAGTGTTATAAGATATGGGATGTCTGTGAACAACACCAGAAGCAAACAATTTGGTATTTCAAGAGCTACACTTATTGCTAAGAACTCTGCGAAATATTCATTAGACAAGAAAAGTGGCCCAGGAACCGCTCTTACAAAACAGGAGGAAAATAAAATCGAACGTTGGATTTTTTAAATAACCGAGCGCAATTTTCCCACTGCAAAATAACAATTGCTAACTAGCGTGCAGCTGTACTTAAATAAATCGGCAAGAATCATACAGTTCAAAAATAATAAACCCAGCAAGAAGTGGTCTTATACTTTCTTAAAAAGACACCCGGAAGTGGTGCGCCGAAAATGCCAAAAGTTGTCACCACGAGCGGGAAATACTGAAAAATAAGATACGTAATTGGAATGGAGAAATGTCTTCTTTCCTATCAGCAAATGGTTATGAGAGTGTTGTGCGTGATCCCTCTAGGATGTTCAACATGGATGACATCGCTTTCTATATGTCTCCTAAATCTGAGGACACCATCATTAGAAAGGGTGCCAAGTAACCCATTCTGTGGCAGGCAATGACGAAAAGGAGTACATAACAACCGTGTTGGTTGGCAACGCTGCAGGAATGGTACCATACCCGATGATACTGCACACGCAAAAACGTATTATATATCCGGTGGTTCGTAGTACTCCGAAATGTTGGGGACTTGGGCATTCCGATAACGGCTTCTTCACACTTGACGAAGAACGTCAGTGAATTTTGCATAGATCACCAGACCATCTTAGTATCGTTTTATCCAAATGCTACTCACCTTTTACAGCCAATGGATGTAGCCGAGGTTCAGAAGTGGAGAGACACCACAAGAATCATCAAAGTAAAGAAATCGGATTTCGCACCGATATTGGAAAAGGTTATTGGGATAAGTAACATAGCGGATAACTTGAAAAGAGGATTTAAAATCTGTGGGATATATCCGATTGATGCAGACCACATACCATATCACAAACTATTAGTCTAAACGCAAACGCAACCGATATTATTGATGTAGAAGGTGTACCCGATTATGATCCATCTCCCGCAACCTCTACCACATTCCATAATATTTCCGACATCAATTGCTTGCAAGTCAACAATTATAGAATGCTGCAAAATTTTGAAAAGCAGATTGATTCATATATAATGGTGCAATTCGTAATATGATCAGGTGACACTTGATATGGATCAATTGAAAATACGGGTTTATTTGATATTTGGAAAAAAAATTTCGAATTCATGTAACGCAGAAATAAATTACAAGATGATAGTCATATGGATTTAACTAACATCAAACTATTGGTATAAACGAATTCGATGATGTTGTTGATTGGCGAGTTGATCGCTCAATTTGGATGTAGACCCTCTTTCATCCGAATCACCGAGGGCATTTCTTTCAAATAACGAAAATCATTCCGGGATCCTGGGTTTGGCCAAATGAAAATAAAGGCAAGTTGCCTATCGAACGTCTACGAATTAAGTTTCAAGCGTGGAGACTTCAGATGAATGGTTGGCATACTACAAGAAGAAATAGCTCATCAAAGAAAATGTGGAAAAGGCAGAAGCGGATAGAAAGCAGAGAAATATATTAAAGATGCAGACATTGAAAAAAACTTTGGAGGAACCTAACGTAAAAACAAAAGCGAAAGGCATTCCAGAAATTAAAGCTGGTAGTTATATCATATTTATGTATGAGTAGGAATATTTCACAGGCTTTGTTATTACAGTGGAACATAAAGCGTTGATCAGATCTATGAGCTTCAGTGTCCGTTTTGATTCAAATGGCCAGAAAAAGAGGATCGTCTGTGGTACAAAACCGAGGACATAGTGGAAATAATCCCGGAACCAATTCAGGAGAACAATAGAGGAATGTTCTATGTTCCAGAAATGGGAAAATTTAGTATACTATGATTTCTAGAATTTCCGGTTTATTAGTTTTTGTTTGTTTTATTCGTCCGTGCATTATGACGCTAGTTGCAATTTTATTGTTACCGAGACAGCTATTTTTTTTGTGTGTGCCTACAACTTAATTTTGAAATCTGTTAAAATCTAATTAAAGTCTATCAAAATTGTCTTGTACTATAATACAGTGATCAGTGAAACGTGTATAAAATAAATAAAAGTGGATTAAGTTAGTAAAATAGTACCCAATGAGTGTAGAAGTCGCAACAGGAACTGTTAATCGATTGGGGATTAGGAGAATTAGTTGATGTCCTCACTGAGCAATTGATAAATGTTAAATATCTCAAACAAATGACATTGACCGACAACGACAAGCTGATGCCGCAACAACCGCTTCCCGTTCGCATTTTGTTTATAACTTGCCGTTTAGAATGACGGATGCAAAATCTAAGTACATATTTTATATTTATAACAACATTTGGCTATCTTATCATTTTTGGAATTGTAACTTACAGGGATATCCACTTACGCCAATTGCCGGAACATTTTCGTCAATTATATCGCCGATTCTAAATTGGCTCAAATTTCAGCCAAATTCTATTTCCACAAATTCAATGCCAGCTCTTTCGCTCTTTTCCCTGTTTCGCAGAACCTATTTAACTTCGCATGCACATCAGTCGCAAAAGGAACATTTGTACGTATAAGACTTTACGAAATTAATAATTTTTCTTTTGTTTAAACAAATAATTTATATTTATTTGGTAGAATTTAGAATAAATTTAGAAAACCTCGTTTGTGGTTAAAAGAATGTGAAATGGCGCAACTGAATAAACCCTTGACCTTTGAATTTTCATTAAATTATAAAATTGTTCAATTATTATATAAATAATTAAAACATTTATTAATTGGTTGTACTCGAACACAGTATATGTTTTTATTCGAATTATTTAATAAGTATCTTCCCAACAACCCATATACATATAGGAATATTACATTACAAGCTCCAACACAAAAACCAAGAGTCGGTTGGCCCAAAAGTACTACAGCTTGTGCAGAAAATATCGGACAAAAGGGATTATCGAAAGCCGTTACAAACCTAAGAAACCCAGTTGAGTTACATATTATAATCAGCAATAGTGAGGAAGGATCACTTGATTATTCGTTAGTTGAAAAAAATTTAATAGGTGGCCAGTTGTGGTTTGAAGATATATACATTTAATCGCTCTTTAAAGATGAAAAATTTATAAACACTTTTTTTATTTCTGAAGTATCCATATAACCGAATTTCATACACATTTTAATTGTTTTGTTATTGGTGAAAATAATATTGACAAAAAACACAAATTAATCAAAAAATGCGATGCAAGATTTCCACCATTGCACTTCATTAAATTGCCGGATGGCAGAGTTATTTTTAAGTTGAAGGCCCCTTATTATTAATTATTAAAACTTATCTATTGACCAGGTGATTCGTAAAATGTTATTGATGTACATATTATGTATGAATTGGATTTTTAAAATAAAATGTAAATAGAACCATAAAATTAAATGTTTTTTTACTCATCTTAAAATATTATAAAAAATGTTCTTTATTCTGAAGCTTCGGTTTTCTCACAAAAAATGTCAAATATAATCGAAATTTAATAAGTATTTTAGGTAACGCTAACATTATAAATTGTATTCTCGCAAACGCTCGACACAAACGTAGCCTAAGCCAGCATAAAACTGCTTCTACTAACGGGTCTATCTTCTAATTCGTTTCAAATGGAAAAATTATCGGAAAATTATAATAATGGTTCAAAATTTTACCTTTATCTGTTGTCCCCAAATAAAATTATTTTGAATTCAGTACAAATTCTCAATTATTCATTGAGCTATTGTTATGCTTAGCTTCCTTTAAACAATTTGAATTTTATCCCGCTATAGAAAATTTAATGAGAACACAAGAATCCCGATAAATTAAGAAAGATTTATAAAACACTGTACCATTACGCGATATTTATGCAAAAAGACGATTTTTTTCTTTCTAATAATTGAATTATTTAGATACACAACAATAGAATAATGTTGTATAATTGTGTACTAAATACCATTCAAAATTTAATATTGTTCAACATCATCATTAAAATCGTACTGTTGCTGTAAAACGCATGTTGTCTATTCAAAAGTTGGATATAATTATTAAAAATAATTGTCTAAAGTTTATATTTTGAAGCAAAATGAAATCTTGTTCATGAAAAAAATTAATTTAGATTTTTTTTTTTCTAAAAATTTTGTTTTGAAATTAATTTAACTTTGAATGTCTATTTTTGTGTGTTTGCAAGAAAAATATTAATTTGTATAAAAGCTATTAAAACTTTGTTTTAATACTTCAAAACAGTTCGTAGCATTAAAAAAAAAAATCTGTTGCATGTTTATACCACTTTGATACGAGCAGACAAACATAAATCGTCTTCATTCCATATTAACGACTTTGTACGGGGTATGCATACATCAGACCGTATATATACACATGTTTTCATCATCGTAACGTTGACGTTACATGTCTTATGGGGTTTGAAAAAAATTAAAATTGTACGTTATTATTTACTGTCTCACTGAATTTATTCTGCTTTTCTCTGGCTGTAATCTGTGTACGTATCGAAATTTTTTATAACACACTTAACCATGTCGTGTACGAGTAGATATATGTATATCCACATATGTTATCTATGTATACGTAATCCATATATATTTTTGCATTTCCCATTGGTAAAGTTAACATTTATAACAAGACAACATAATATTGGAATTTCATGACACGTTAAAAAGAGATTTTATTGAAAATCATAAATGGCATATAAGTTGTGCGTATCGTGATTTTTTATGAACTTAAGGGCTTTCGAGTTTTTAAAGCTTTAATTGAGGGAGAGTGTTCTCAAAATATTTTATTTAGAGTTTGCATTGGTCGTGCATATTGTTTTTCCTTCTTTCTCTGATATAATTGGCCACAAAATTTAAAATCAGTTTACAAATTTCACCCCAGAAGTTAATTAAAATAAAAACGTATGGATATGTGGTCTATATGGTTTATCGAAGAAATATCAATGAGCTTATTTAGATAACTAAGCTTTCAAACATAAGTGTTGTGATTTGTGTCATCTAACATTAGTCTCTTTTACCTCTGTTATAAGTAGGTTCTTCCCAATCGTTATTTGCTGTCGTGCTTCTCCCTCGTCATTGTTATTTGCTTTTTCTGGAACAATCAACTAGTTAACATTCACGATCTCGGCAATTCTATTAAATTTCTACTCCGGAACAGGTTAATGAATGTTATTTATTATCAGTATGATTGTGAAATATGTACCAAAAATAAAACCGCCAACCGGTTAAATAAAAAAAAATCCAATTGGATTTGTCTTGTAGTAGAATTAATATGTTTTAGATAATTTTTAATTCTTATGTTAGGAAAGTCCCTAAATTTCAATTGGACTCATTGTCAAGATAAAAATTTTCAACGAGTTGAACTGATTACGAGAAAATTATTATGCAATTTACTACTGATTTTATAATTAAAAAGATTGTTGTTTCAGCCAGTATTTCTACATTTATTTCTCCGCTCAAAGATATGTTCATGAGGCTTCATCTATTTGGTCAGAAGCTCGATCAAAACTCTGGGTGTGTTGTGAACAGGATTTAACTTTTTTTGGTATTTCTTTACCAACAATTTTTAAATATGTCTATTGCCGATATTAGAAATTTTTGCAGTTTCACAGATGTATCATACGATAGCCGAGGTAGAGTTATAATTGTAAAATGAACAGGGTTCGGTTATGACGATATTTAAAGTACCTTGTACTTGTAGTAAATTTTAAAATTGTATTTCATCGATCCCAGCATTGTTTACGTCTCGCCTATGGGAAAGCTAAGTAAAATACCGAAAGTGTTTTGTGAACGGGATCTACTTAAGATAATTTTAAAGACATTTTTACATTTACTTTTGCATCTCATGTGCCGTTTTATTTTCTAACAGTGGCACTATTCTGGTAATTCCCTGGGGATAGGGAATTGGGGAAAGATTTTATATGTAATTTGTATTTAAAATGTTTTTTTCTGGCACACGGAAAAAAATAATCTTGTTACCACAAAGAAAATGATTTCTTTATAGTCCAACATTCTCTTTTTCTTAATTTAAAAATTTAGTGTCTTATTTCGTCCCATTTTTTCTTGGTGGTAAATTTTTTTTACTTAAAGAAAGAAACATTTCTTGACGCAAGAAGAATTTTAATTATTGATTTGAATTAATTTTTCTTGAATTAAACGTTTCTTTGAACTCTTTAGTGCAGTAGAATAAAATTTAAATAAAGAAGATTATCATGAAATGAGTAGAAATTTTCTGAAATTAAGAAAATTAGCGCTTTCTTAAACTGTGATAATAAATTTTCTTAAATAAACACATTTCAAAAATAAAATAATTTCTTATTAGACACAAATATAATTTCTTTATCCAAGAGGACCTTAATAAATTTACTTTAAGAATATTATCTTGAAAGAAGAAATATTCAAGGAATATTCGTAGTGAGTATTTCTTTAATCAAAAGGATATAAACAACCAAATAAATTTTAAGTTTTTTATATTTATAATTTTTGCATGAAATTTCACGTCAAACTGAAAACTTCTTAGAATTTTAGCTAAAGTTACGTTGTTAACGATATGGATCCTATAATGCATGCATTTAGTAGCCAGTCCCATAGCTCTGACACGATCGTTATTACTGATATGGTGAAAGCTGTTTTGGTCGATAGATATTGCTGTTTCTACAATCCAACCGATTTTATCATTAAAGTCGCTTACGATGATTTTTTTTTTGGCGTCATCTAATTTATCTTCAGTAGGTGCCTGAACTCTGAGGATCATAATACGTATTAAATTGTTTGATGCACAATCTTAGTGTTCATAATTGCACTTTGATTGAACGGAAAACGATGACATGTTTAACAACGTTATGCTGAAGAAAGCCAAAACCAAACTCTTTCAAGCAACTCTTTGTTTCAAAAAACAAATTTTCTTAAAAGATATCTCTATTACCAAATTAAGAGTTGCTTTACAAAAAAGTTTCACCGGGCGCAATTTGTTAACAAAACTAAAAATTTAATTTGTGTACTAAGTGAAACTTGCTTTTACTGAAATTTGTTTTTGAGTGCAGTTAACGTAACTTAACAAACCTATACATTTACTTTTCATTTTGATACTGAGGCTGCGTGTCAAACTTGAGGTAAAAGTCCATTTTAGACAAATTTTTCGGTAAATTCAATTATTTTTCAAAAACTCTAAAAATTGGTACTACAAGACAGCCACTTTTTACCGTAGTAAACGATTTACCTTAAGTTTGGTACACAGCCTGAGTTCGAAAAACCATAGCGGCCATTAAAAAACATCAAAAATGTTTTTAATGTATTTTTTCAAGATATCGCTGTTTTAGAGTTTATTGGGACTGAAGAAATGTCCCACACCGCTGCAATTGTGACGAGCGAGTTAAAGTCAAAAATGATTGAGTGGGATTTGACGTTAGCAGGAGAAAAATAAGATAGTATTTAGTTTTGATATATATTATGCTAACTCAGTAATCATTAAATTTTTTTTTAAGACTGTGGTTTCCACAATTTTTCAGACCTTCAAGCGATAAGCTTTTTAGACCTTGATCAGATGTTTCCAGATTTATGTCAATTAAGGACAAAATCTCAATTAAGGTTTAAAATTGAACAATGGCGTGTAGAAAATGTAAAATTTAACCTTAGTTAGCTGCGTTTTCCTGAAAAACAATTGAAATGAGTTCGTTATAGCTTTTTTCAAGTTGATTCAATTTAAAATAACCATTTACTTTTTTTAAAGTCGATTAAGTTAGATCAAATAGTCTTCAGTATGTAATATCGTTGTTTTGAGTTCTGAACAACGCTTTTATTATACGGAACTGTTAAGAGCTATACAAAATTATAAGAAAACTATAGAACGATGATAGATTTTTTTTGTTATGCTTATTGAAGACTTTGGTCCAGCTTATTCGTCAACCAACTTAGCGTTGGCTCAACTTGAAAAAAACTATCGCCAACTCGACCCGATTATTTTTCACAAAAACGCAGCTCTTATATACACAACTTAATGCTTAGTTGCATAATTATTTTCAGGGGCATTCAACCAGTGGCGTTTTCTGATTGTGCCTGCAAGGTGTTCTGCTTCGGATTTTGATCACCCAAAATAATTAAAATAATAATAATCAATTAAGAAAATAATATTAGAAAACCTATAATTTAAAATAAAATTTAATAAAAATAAAATTTTCAATAATAAAAATAAAATTTTTAGAAATAGAATAAAAATCAAAAATTGTTTAGGTGTTCGGCGAACGACTAGAACATTACGAGAAAACGCCGCTGCATTCAACGACTAATCTATATCCATCACCCAATTGTCCGGCCGTGCCAGGAACTTTCAACTTATCGTACTGGATCAAAAACCAATCATTCTCGGTATCTTCCACAGAAACAGGAAAACTTTTATCATCATATTTTGTTGGAAATATTACCCAAATTAAGTGTAAATCTTACTAATTATTTTATAAACATTTTTATTTTCCAGAATCTGCAAGAATTTCTCAAAACCAAAAAAGGTTCCAGAATTTTACAAATATTTAGCAACAGTGCCCCGCCACATCTGGATGAAGACGCAAGAGACCTATTGGTTACTTCGATCGTCGACTGTATAGTAGACAGCCCTGTAACGGCGGCAATATTAGAAAAAATGTGAAAGATATTGCGACATTTTTCCTAGAGAAAATAAGGTAATATTTATTACACCGATATAATGTAATGTAAATGAATAAAAACAAAAGTTTGTCATTTTTTAAGGAGTTGTATTGGACCGAGGAGAGATGGACCGAAGCCGTCTGGAATATTGCACCACAAACACAAAAATCTAAGTTTTAAATATCGAAAGGTGGGATACTTGGAAAAAAAGATAGACGTCCTCAACAAATAAAAGTTTGTACTGCAACTGCAACAAATACAGGTAAAACTAACTTATGTATTCTACATAGATATTATAAATCAATAATATTTTTTCTTTTTTTGTTCATTTCAGAAGTAAGTCAGGAATTCGAATGATCTAAGAAATGGTTGTAACATTTCTCTAGCCTATGGGACGATGTCGAGAGGCACTGGATAGCCACACACGACGGCCGACAAAGTAATCTCCAAGCAGAAAAAAAGATTAACATTATAAACTTTTTTGATGAATCGCAAATTTTAAAGCATGCAGATGGCTTTCGATTGGTAAAAACAACAATTCGAAGTTTTGTTTCCAAAGAGTAACATTTTTTTCTTATTTGTTTCAGATTGATCTGGAATTTAATTGTTTGTACCCTTGTTGTATATGCCCTTTTCTCTGTTAGAGATTGAAAATATTAGTATTTCCATGATAAAATATAAAGTAACTGTTTTAAAAAAATCGTATTACCTTTATTTTAAAGAAAAAATCAACTATCAAGAATAATAGACATTGTAAAAACAAATAGAAAGATTTTCTTGATAGTTCAAAATGTACAAATAATCAAGTACGATAGTCATTTTCGGGTTTATTTTGTCGGTGATCAGGGATGGGCGATTACGCGTCGACTACTAGTTTTTACATGATTTCGTAGACAACTCGTCGAAAACGTCGACTACTCGTCGACAACATCGACAACTCGTCGACAACGTCGAGAACTACTTGATAAATTAATTTACGCCATCTATCGAAACTTATAATAAAACTCAGCATGAATTGTCTGTATACTACTGAGTGATAGCTGACACTTTATTTATGAAACATACTGTGAATAATATTCATGTCATAAATTGCGTAATAAATTGATAATTATCCATTATCGATAAAAAATTGTTTGACAATCGAAAAAAGTTAAATTTAATTTGCGAATTTTAATAAAATTTGAGTGTATTGTGATTTAGCTCGTATGCAATTTTCAAGCTTCTGCAATTCATAACTATACGCAGTGAATGAATAGTTAATTTATGATTTATAATGACGGTTTATATAATTTTTATAATTATGCTTTATTGTAGTAATTTCGAATAAGATTAATTATTCGTCATATTATATATAATTTAATAAATAAAGACATTATTCAGTTAAAAATTTCATTTTAGTGACCACTTTTATTAAATTTTAAGAAACTTTAAAAAAAAATATTATTATAACAGTGAACATAATGTCAAAATATTGACAGATTTTTTCTGTGTTACACTCAACGATAAAAGTATTAAAATAAAGTTATTGGTGATGTGCATATAATCAGCAATCTTTTGCATCTCTGTAGCTGAAAGTTGACTCATTTATAGATTTTATTGCAGTTTACTGAATTCACAACCGCCGATATAATTCTAGATCGAATCCCTCCGCACATGTTAATTGCCCTTGATTAAATGTTCGCTTAGAAATTTACAGTTTTGTTTTTGTTTTTCTAGTTATTGTTAGTCAAAGACGAAATATCTTGTGTACGAGTATGTGCACTGGATTCATTAGCCGCCTGTCTATGCGTGGTAGTGGTAGATGAATTGCCACGCAGCGATTTTAACGTTTTCCCAGAATACGTTTTACCTGCAATAGCGACTCAAGCGGGCACGAGAGAGAGTGGCCCAAGAAATCTTACCACAGTTCAAACCGTCAACCGACCTATCTGCCCGAAGATAATCCAGCCGATTACACATATTTCTTTATGTATTAGAGGATTGCATCTCTGAACCTCGAAGTTGTCTAGCTTATAAATTTAGCTGCACATTGTAAGTGCCTTTGATTAAATATTCGCTTAGTAATTTATTAGATTTGTTTAAAAATTGTTAACCAAATTAATGAAAATTAATAATAAATATGAGGCGAAGTGTGCAAAAAATCTTTAAAAATACGGCTGCATGAAAATTTGAAGCACACATGTAATTTTAATGACTTTCATACGTATTTACTGGTCAATGCTATAACTATGAATTTATATTTTAGAAATCATTGTAAGTTAGAATCCAATGTAATTTTGGAATACTCTTAGATAATGGTGATGTTGATAAAACTTCTACGAATTCTACCGTTAATTTTCTGGACAAAGATATGGCTGTTTTAGCAAATTTTTAGCAAATGGTACTTTTACAATTGTCGAAGCGTCCGTTGCAAGAAACGCTATTGCAGGTAAAACATATTCTGGGAAAACGTTAACATCGCTGCGTGGCAATTCATTTACCCCTACCATGCATAGATAGGCGGGTAATGTATCGAGTGCACATAATCGTACAAGAGATATTTCGTCTTTGGCTAGCAATAACTACAAAAACAAAAACTAATAAATTTCTAAGAGAATATTTAATCAAAGGCACTAATAAAGTTACAATGTATGACTACGGATGGTTTTGAAATAGAATTATATCGGCGGTTATGAATTCAGCCAACTGCAATAAAATTAATAAGCTAGATAAATGAAATATAGCTATATGTTTAAATTAGTATTATAACTAAAATAAATAAATTTTTATACAGACATCAAGATGACTTGAGAATAGGGCGTGTAAAGCCGAAATTTATTGAAGTATTTGAAATATTCAATAGTTTTAGATAGATGTCTTTAGTTCAGAGATTTTAAATTTATTTATAATTTATAAAATGCTTGTAAAACTGTCGGAATTAGATTTAAGTAATTTTTCACAAATTTTAATAGTGCGGTTAACGAAAAATAATTAAAAATTAGGTTTTTAATATCATTTTCTAAGTAATCGACGTTGTCTACGTTGTTGACGTCTGGAAAGCAAAAAACTGGTATGTAATCTACGTGCTAGATTACGTGTCGACAACTACGTAGATTACCCTACGTAATCTACCCGCCCATCCCTGTCGGTGATGAACAAAACAAATATGAAAGTATTTGGTGCACTGAGAATTACGTTACACATTTAAAACCTTTTGTTCTACATTCCCTTCCAAACGGAATTAAAATATTTAAACCAAATATATCGTATGAATGAAAATTTTAAATAATAGCTTTAATTTTATATATAATAATTATAAATGATTTCTTATGTACATATATATTATTTCGTTTTATAAGTATCAATTTTTGTATTAACCTGTAATTTATAGTTATAAGATTTATTTTATAAAAAATTTGCATTTTATACAGAAATAAAATCGAATATTAATTTGAATTGTATTTTTAATTTATCCAATAAGAATGCACAAAAATATTTCTGGTAACAAGAAATATGAATAAAGTGGACAAGAAGAATATTATTCAATCAAGAATAAATCAGGAAATGATTTCTTATAATAAGAAATAAGCTAAAATGGGCAAGAAGAATGTTTTCTTTGATCAAGAATAAGTTTATTCTCTAGAAGAAATGAGTACGATTATATATAATCAAAAATTCTTTCTATAAGAAAAATTAATACATATTTTCAAGAAAATATATACTTACATCCAGATAATCTATAATTCTCTTTCTCTAAACAAGAAACTAATGATAATATTTGTGAGTTTTATTGATCTATACAAGAATATTTAGTTTTAAAATAAAATAGTTAAGCAACCATTTTAAGAATCATTTCTTTAAACTGTATAATAATTCTTAACTGAAGAACTAATTATTAGTAAAAATAAAGACAATATTCTGAATAGAAACCATATTTTCTTCATTTTGTACATTAAATTTCTTCTAACAAACGTTTAAAGTTTGTTTCAACGTATATAAATTAAACCTTAAATCAAGAATATTAAAGTTTATGTTGAGAAATATAATTCTTAGCTGAAAATGAAGAGCTCATTTTTCTTATATCATTGACTATTTTCATCGAGTTAGAGAGTTTTTTTTCCGTGCATACTGAGGTAAAAAGCTAGTGTTAATTTTTTGAAAACAAAGTTAAATTGGGAATAATTTTTCCTACCAATTTAGATATGGAAAAATTATTCCCAATTTATAAATATTTAAATGAAATTTTTTTCCTCAGTAGGCCGGAAAAAAACATTTTAAATAGAAATTACATATAAAATCTTTCCCCAATTCCCTATTCCCAGGGAATTACCAGAATAGTGCCATAGGTCAACAAATTATCAACCAAAATTGTGAAAACGGGATATTTCTCATATAGAAATGTTTGTGTTTTGGCCAATGGGAATTTTAGCCAATTGACATTCCCAATTAAGCAACCAACCAGATTTATTGTACAACCAATAAACTAACTGAATACCTAGACATAGGTATTCAGGGTCACTTTTATATACTTTTGGTTTTATGAAAGTTTCAATTATTAATAGTTCCGATCGGGGTTCAGTATTGATGATATTTACTGTGCCATACACAAATTAGATGTTTCATGCAGTTTTATTTATTAGTTTTTTAACTAGTCTAAAGATATACAAGTTGATTATATCGTCTATTATTGAAATTTTCACAGGTTGTATGAAATAAAACTTTGACAGCCTGTAAAAACGTTTTAGTTATTTAATTGTTTTTACATTCATAGCACATTTGGGAATGTCAATTGACCAAAACTTTAAATGATGACAATACCAAAATTTCTAGAAAATGTTCTGCCCTATTCATTCATAAACATTGATTTATTCGTGACTATCTCTAGAATCGGTGAAATAAAATCTGAAAATTGATTCAAATCCATCATACTTTTAGGTTGTGTATATGACAAAATAAATATCTTCATGATACATTCATGAACCTCTAAGCATCTGTATAGTATCGGCTAATAAAATATTTGAAGTTTTCTACAAGGCAAATCAAATTAGAAATTATTTTAATTAGTGTATTTTAGTGGTATGATTTTTATTATTTATTTCACAAATTATAATATTATAAAGAGGTTCAGGTCAGCTTTTCGGACTCACGCTTTTTTGATTTTTGAGTATCAAAATTTGCTGCATTCACATGAGATATCTCATGTTTAAAATGATAAACGTTTCTCGTCATGGTATGTACCATATTGCTTCCCATGCTGCGATGCCTCTCGAAAGCAATGGATGAGTACGAAAAGGTAAGGTGAACTTACCGGTGTGAATTTCTTGGACAAAAGTTTCTGGACAAAAATTTAATTTATTTAAGATTGGCTCGCATAGTATGGCTATTTACGTTCGAAAGGGGATACTTTGAGATATTTAAATCAGTTAGCCCATCTCGAAATGATGAACTAGGCTCATGTATTGAATTTTTAAAGTTTTACCAATACAGCGAGTCTGCGTGTCCACGGATGTTCTACTACTCTAAGCCAAATAACAAAAATCTCAGAGATTGGCTCGCATAGTGACCATGTACGTTCGAAAAGGTGTGATCGCAGTTGAGATTTTATGTGGAGAAAACCCAGTTTATTTTGAACATTGTCGATAGCTGGTGGTGCGTTACCGATTGTTGAAACCACGCGCACAGATTTATTGAAGCACGTACATCACACAGCTCCTTTAATGTAAATAGTACATTTTACAATAGACTTGTCTCAATAAATTACCTTTTCATCTCATTCATTTCATGCGAGTTAAATTTCCAGCATGTGGATTAAAAATAAATATTAAAATAAAATAATTGAAATAACAATATCAAAGCCGGGGTTTAGGTTGGTATCCCCTAATCTTAAGGAATAAAATGATTTAAAATAATCTTAAAAGCATTTGTGGTTCGAAAAAAGAAAATGTGTTTTCGTATTTGGGTTAATTATCATTTAAAACAATTTAGGGCCATTTAGTGGGCGTACTTTAAATCAAACCAAATTGTTTATCAAAAACGCCATTACATACTTATGGTTTAAACCCACACATTTGTGTGGTTTGGGCAATTTTTTTTTCGTTGAAAAAGGGATATAATGGACAAGAACGCTTTTGTTCGATATCAGTAATTCAATTTAATGATAAGAAATTATTTACCTGACAATCCTATGAGGAGTAAAATTAGAAAAAGGGCGACTTAAGAAATATTGTAGGCGTTTAATGAAAGAAAGAAAAAATTGTTTTACGATGTTTTGGCTAAATTTTTTCGTCATCTTCCATTGTTCTTTTTTAGTTTGTTCCATTTTCAAAATTTGAATAGATTATCGTTTTTATTAGTTTTAAACTGGAAATTCCAAACCCTACTTACAACAACAAGTATAAATCGTACTGTATCGCGGCCACATTCCAAAATTATACTGATGTCGCTTCCGAAAATTTTACTTCCGTACATTATATTTTTTTTACTCGAATTATTTAGTTGTTCTCTGCTCAAAAAAAATATAAATAATGGTACGAATACAAAAAAAATACCGATGCGATTTTAATAGTTTAAGTTTAGTATTATTCGGTTGACGAATGTATATAGTCACTATGCGAGCCAATCTCTGATATTTTTGCTATTTGGTGTATCATTTTATACAATATGGTACGTGATTTATTGAAATTTAAAAAGCATTTTAGATTTTTTAATTTTAAACAATTTCTTTTGTTTTAACAATATTTATTATAAATATTGTTTCGATTTTAATATAAAATAAATACACTGTTAAAATGGCACACTTCCAAAAAAATTTGTCCAAGAAATAAAATTGTGTCCAAAAACTTCACAAAGAACACTCGCATAAATTTTTGTCGAAAAACTTCATACCGGTAAATTGATTCAAATCCGTCAAACTTTTAGGTTGTGTATATGACAAAGTAAATATCTTCATAATCAAACTCTATTCGTCTTACGATTAACATTTTCCCAAAACAATCACATGATACATTCATGAACCTGTAAACATCTGTAGTATAGGCTAATAAAATATTTGAATTTTTCTGCTCACAATTATAATATTATAAAGAGTCAACTCTTTGGACTCAGGCTTTTTTGATTTTTGAGTATCAAAATTTTCTGCATGCACATGAGATATGTCATATTTAAAATAATAATGTTTCTGGTCATGTTAGGTACCATATTACTTCCCATGCTGCGATGTCTGCCGAAAGCTCATCGAGCCAGCGTAGTCAACACCAATGGCTGAGTACGAAAAAGTAAGGTGAACTTTTACAGGAGGGAAATTTCCCGTTAACTACAAATGTGAATTCACCATGAAATATTAATGATAAGTTTTCAATTGTAAATCAACGATTCGACGAGCATGTAAAAACCCATAATTTTTGTGAACTTGATTCAATGTAAGTTGGATACACCCCTGCGACCAAATTTATGTGCGGGATGTGCTTCAAATCACGTCGAAATAAGGCAACAAAAATTCTCCAGTTTTTTTAGCAGATGCGTCTTACGACAAATATCGCGGGTCCTACACTGAGGAAAAATTGAGTTTTTATTTCAAAGAAATCAATCCTTTGAAAAATATTTCCTTGATTTAAAGAATTTTTAGAGTTAATTGTTATTTATTCCAAAAGAAACAAATTCTTTGGTTTCCATTTTGCAATAATTAGCGGCAAAAAATTGAAAATCCTTTGATTGAAAGGATTTTGTAATTTGCAAAATAAAATAATCCTTTGTTTTAAATTCTGGAAGATTTTATCGTAAATCATTATTAAAAACTTTGTTTCAGAGAATACGAATATTTGAAATAAGTGGTGATTCTCGCAAATAAAACATATACACCTTTAAAATAAAGGATTACGGATTTACTTCAAATGGTTAAGTTATTATTTTTTTTATTAACCGTTATCGTTGCACAATTTTTATTTAATAGTGCGTTCTTCTCGAATCAAGTTGTATTCTGTATCTTATTCTCGTGAAGTTTTTATATGGTAAACGGAAAAACTAACACCATTTGTGAAATTAGTTATAGTGATAAATTACATATTTTAAACTATTGTATTGTTTAATGTTCAGGTAGGTACATATTGTTTTACATTAACTTTAGTAAGAAGTGTTGATTTGATTTAAAATTTTGTGGTAAAGCAGTGATTTTTACATAATTGTGCAAGTAAACTCTATGTGCTTGATAACATATGACATGAAAATGTGCTTGTGCTTGTGCAAATTGTTGTTTTATGTGCTTGTGCAAATTGTTGTTTTAGAATTAATTCATTTGTTTTCATTATTCGTTTATCATAATAGTGTTTGAATATTCAAAATGGAACCTATTGATACAAGTTCTGACGATGATGGTATTATTTTCAATGAATCTACAACTACTTTCACATGTGAAAACAGTCAATATCTGCTTGTAGTAGCCGCCAACGACGAGCTAGCGAATATAATTGAATTTAAAAACTTAGTTTCTGCTTGGAGGTTATCACAAAAAACCATCAAATTTCTTACGGACACCCATGAATGCACCATTAAAACTTTAGAAGTGATTGATTTAAACGGCGTCGATGATCTCTTTGACAACTATCCAAAAGGGGAAAAGATCATATTTCTAGCATGTCTCCGCAAATGGCGAATTGAAATGGTAGATAATTACAAACTACAATAAAATAAGAAAATTGCATTTCGCTGTCTCTCATATGTCAATATTTCATTTAGAATAATCCGTTACCCGTTTCGGAAGCAACCAGATCATTAAACAGTCGTGTTGTAAAATGGATCGAGGAGCAACATCCCTCTTCTAGTCAAATTTCAGCAGCATCAGCTCTGCATCATCAGTGGTAAAATATTATGTTTTGTTTTGTATTAATTGATAATTTCCATTAATTATTTTTTTTTTTTTTACAAATTTTAAGTGCACATGAATCAGAGAGAGATTCCCACGATGTTTCCAAAATTTTAAATAACACCATTAAAGGTAGATTGGTAGATAGATCACTACATGTCTAAAAACTGCAAATTGACAAGTGCTGATTTTGAGGTTCTATCAAAGAAAATTATAAACATGTTCACTACGGAATATTCGGTATGATTTATGTTTTCACTACAATCGTTAGTTATCATTCCACATTATCTCATCGATAATGGTGCCAAATGAAGGATTCTTGTTTGTATGTACTCGTATTTTTGTTTTCACAGCCTGAATACTACACTCCTCGTCGTGGAAAAAAGAAACCTGCAGGAAAATTATATGACCGATATAGTAACCTATGTTTTGTTACTAAATATTTAAAGGTCGTAAGAAATGCAGAAACACAACGAGTTGTGCCATCATATCCTGATTCGCTTCCATCTGGCAAGTTGTTATTAACTATTTGAATATTTCTGAATTTATCTATTTTATGTTGTCCATTACTAAATGATTTTTTGGAAAAAAAGGAGTGGCTGAAATATAATTTTGAGCCGTGGAATGTGGTATGCGATAAATGGAGAGATACTTCAAATAATCGTATGACTTCGTTCAAATCATCAAACAATAAAAATATTGCGGAATTCTTGGATGCTTGGCCGTTATATAGACATCATTTAGGCTATCAGTTGGTAATTTATACTTTTGTTATGGCTTAGTTTATTATTGTAAATACTAATACAAATTAAAATTTTAAAATTGCTGGCAATATAGTTAACGATATAAGGCAACTAATTTTCCTAAAATCGTTCGTAGTTCCCACTTATAATGGGAGTTTACAATTTATTCACTACTATTGTTTATTCGCTATACATAATTTATAAAATTATACTAATCTATAGTTATCCAACAATCACACCGTAAATTTAAATTGATTCAATCATATTTAAATATTAATTAACAATGAAAATTGTTGGTGTTTTTGTTGGAAGTATTTTCATATCACATGCACGCGTATATTGGTTCAGCTATTTAACCTAAACTAAATATTGTTTTACTGTGTTTCAGATTGCAATTGATTTTGATACAGATTTTCCCTCAAAAGGCAAAAACCTGTTGGAGCGGTTCGAAACATTTGTTAACACAAGCATCACTAAAATTTTTCCTGATGAAATTAAGGATAA